>JAHDVE020011850.1:0-90298 GCA_022606495.2 Halesus radiatus
AATCTATATGATTGTTCGTAAATTTGATCGAGAATTTCGTTGGGAAGAGCGAATTTGTGCATTTGAACAGTGTTGGGCCAAAATTTCAGCTCACCAGTTGCTCGGTAGGGTTGGGAAGAACGGACGTTACTGTTCAAATCTACATCTATGCACGTGTGACATACTAGAATAATATATTACATTCGTCACAGCCACGAATATAAAATCATATCGTAAGACGAAATGTTATCAACAAGTCAGTGGAACACTAAAAACAAACGTTGTTACCACGACAAATTTTAACGGTTATTTCATATTTTCCATAAGTTAAAAATAAATTATTGTATAATTCATTCGCGCACTGATCCAAACACAATAAAGCAATCTTTTGTGCACTTGTAAGCATATATATTTTAAGAGTAGAAGCCAAAAATAATTTTCCATTGTGATGCAATTATTTTAATTTATTATTGCTAACGACATAGACGCCCCGTACAATAATACTTATAAGAATTTAAATAAATGATATTTGCTTTGTACAAAGCATCAATGTGCATTGTGCATTGTCTGAAACAAGTGGAGTCGAACACCGAAACGTCAATTATTTCTATGGCCAATGTATTCAAGACATTTGTACTTGCGATTTGAATTATTTCAGTATTATTTGAGGTGCGTAGTACAATCGATCGACGAATAATAATTATTCTTCTCACAGTTTTGAAAGGACTATTAAGGGGACAGGACTAAAGAAAAATCCACGAAATATGCGGAATTAAAGCAAGTCTCTATCAGGGGTTCTTAACAATTTTGTGGTCAGGTTACATTCGAGATTAAGAAGAAAATGGTTAAATTTTGGTAGACGAAAATTGGAAATCCCGTGGCCTACGTGACTGATCATAGCCAAACTCCGATAGTGTACTAGAACAATTATATGAATTGTTTATAAATAATTAAATATTTCAAAAAAATCATTTTAAACTTAAGCAAAATAAAGAATAAGGAACCCAAGTTCGATATTTTTTTGTCAATAATAACGTACAAACTTAAATACCAGTATTTTTTTTTCTAAAGGTAGTTAAAATAAGTTTTAATTTTTCAAATCCCGCCAAAACGCTACAAATATATGGCCGGTCGGTTTTGATCAGTTTTGAGGTTAGAATGTCAAATGTAAAAACAAGGATGAGCTTTACCGTGCGTAATATTATATTCTATTCATAGTAAACCATAAGTAAACACAAGTTAAAAAAATGTGTACCTTTTTAGAAACTTTAACTCAAAGAATAATAACAGTATTGAGCATTAACATTATCGTAATATCTGTATGGATAATTGTTTTGCTTATGAATACTCTAATTTCTTTCATTAATAATAGTTTTTTTTTGTTAAAATTGAACATCAATTATAGAGCCTAAAGACACCCAAATTAAGTTTAAATTTAGACAAAACTAAAAAAAATAAATTTAAGCACACAAAACAAAATTAAAATAATTAAAATTTCCATACAAATCCAAAAAAAGAATGCACACGTGACGTCAAATGTTCCAAATTCAATTGTACCAACATAACAAGGTGTTTCGATAGGTAGATGATTTTTATTCACTTTTAAATAACTATTTATAAATTCTACGTATAATTATATATAATAAACGTTATATATTCAGAATCCGTGTTTGCTGATCTATGTGAATATATATTATTAAAGCCATTATACTTTTCATTGGAGTTCCTTATTTTAATATTTGTTGAATAAAGAACACCGATTTTTATATTAATTCGCCGCCTACATACAAACGGGCATATCTCATGTTTAGCGCCTTCCTAGGAGAGCCAAAAAACTGGCTTTGTCTGCCGAATTCTTAAATATTTAATTACACGGTTCGCTAATGCGGTTTTAAATAGGTTGTTTTTACCACATTAGCGAGACATAGTTTTTGGCCCTCTTTGAAATTTGCTAAATATGAAATACGCCTGTTTATGTTGTGCGCGACGAATTACTATGGAATTTCAACAAGAGTTAACTGTTTTTTTACATGAATACCCCACAAACTGTTCTCAACCGTCTGGAGCCACTGAGACTATAGCATCCCCAATTGGGGAATGTTGTGAGGCTGAAGGTATTGGGGAGGGAAGGAGAAGGGGTAGAGGAAGGTGTGGAATTTTTTTTAATCGGAAATCAAAAAAATTGTGAAGAAGCTCTACAAAAAAGAAAAAAGAAAATCAAAATCAAAATCAAAGTGGGTTGTATGAAAAGTAAGAAGCAATAAAGAAAATATATTTTACAAATAAGCCGCAAAATTGAAAAACACTCGGTAAGATTGAGATGGCATTAATTTCACCTTTTTGAGTCATTGCCTCAATGTAGAGCATTGTAACTACTATTTCAACTGTTCCGATGCTGACGAACTAGACTCATTCACTTCTCATGAGAGCCATTGACACTAAAATTCTGGACGCAGTCCAACGCATCGGTGATCTCCCTCTGCTTCTCCTGCCTTCTACTTAGCTAGTAACCATGAGCTTCTCCTGGTTCGAGTTCTCAGTTTGGCGAGCAACGCATCCAAATTATTTTAGGATCCACTGTATGCAGACAGTTGATAGCCTATTTTTAATACCTTGTTCTTCCAGAATGGATTGATTAGTGCGCCTGGCTCTCTCTCCATAGTCGTATTAGAGATGAAAGTAGTAGCAAGAATACGTATTTCACATTTAGCTATTTATTTACTTACGCCCGTTAATTTCTTTTACATAGACATTTACAAATAATATTGAACAGGTACATATCATTATAGAAAGTCATCTTAAAAACAAACAATGTACCTGAAATTACTCTATAATATGTTTAACGTATTTTTTATTGTTGCTTGTATTCACATTGCAAAATTTAGAATTTCGCGTTAAAATAATGAAATTAGCGGTATACTAAACTGTAATTTGTAGTAATATAAAGTACTTTATTTTATTAATTTACTAAATTGGTTAAATACATATTTTTAATTAATTCATAGTAAGTAATGTGCATTGAATCCCCAAAAAACTATCATATTGACAACGGCTATGTTTTGTGTTTCGTGCATCCGCCAATAGATGGCGTTAATAGTATCGAAAATAGTTCGCATAAAATATAATGTACACTTGTGTAGGTATATAACATTTTGCAGAGCTATTTTATTTTGATTGAGTTTTTCTTTTTTTTCTTTGTACGCTGAAATATCATTATTATCGTATTCTGCACATTCAATTTTGACTGCCCCAAAACGGAAAACCTCCTAAGCGGACAAAGTATTTTATTATCGTATGCGTATATTCAGTACTAAATAAAATATGAATATTTATTTGACAAACCGTTGAGATCCCCTGTATAATAATTTAAATATCGACACGTTCTCAGCTGGGTGCCATTTATTAATTCCTGCGTTGTATCGGCATTGTTAAACTAATAAAATAAATAAACAACTTACGGCTTTGAACTTTGCAGTGGTTTGAGCGAGAGGGGCGGGGCGGTCCCTCCCTCGTGAGAAAGCAACCGACAATTACAGAAAGCAAAACTGCAATTTGATTGACTCTTTGGAGGCTGATCTGGGACTTAAAGTCACACTGTGAAGTGCGATTTAACGGGAACTATAATAATTATAGTGTTTATGTGGGCTTGGTTGTTTTTTTTCAAGTGTTGAATGTTTTGCAACCCTTCGGTTTCATCATTTACCCAGACTTCTAATTGGCTGGGTACAACTTTTTGTACGCTGTACTTAGTCAATTATTTTCACAATAATTATTTATTTATTAGAAACCGTTGCAAAATCTAAGAATAGCCTCCTCTTCGGGGTACAACCCCGAGTTTCATCTTCGGCTCATAAATCTGAGTGATACGTAACTCAATCTTATCAATATTACTCAATAATATTATCTTCTTTTTTAGTACCCAATTTAACACATTTCTTTCCTCATAGCACCAACCAGTACCTATCAAACACATATACATAATTGTATACTCATCTCTTCATAAGTACTTAATTATTATTCTATATTAATTATTTTACTATATTCAAATAGTCTGGTATATAGTTTTTTTTCTATACCGTTTTTCACATATCTTTATACTTAATTGTTATACTTTTTTTAGATGTATTACATCATATTATGTCAATACTAGCTTTTTTCCCTTAAACTGAATTTGTTCCTAGTTGGGCAGTCAAAGCTTTCTTACATCTTGTGGTTAAATAATGAGTGTTTCAAATGAATAAATATTATTATTTTTATTATGAGCTTTAAATTGAATACGCAGCTCTGCTACCCTCATTAACAAAACTTCCGTTTATTACTACGTTTTATCTTTTATATAGCTTATAGGAACCTACAAACTTATATTTAGGAACCTGAAAATTTCGCTTTATTTTTCAGCAATCTATCTCTTATTACGTTATTTTCTGGGTATTTAGCAACCAAAGTGGCATACATTTTTTTGTGTATAGTCTACATGAAATTAGCTGCATTCCATTTTATGGCTATTCAAGCTTTTCAAAGAAAAAAATATCTCAAAATATCGCATGAAAAATACAAAAATTCAACTTTTTTTTTTATTTACATAAAAATGGAAATTATCTCATTTTTGGGTTAAAATGACGAAATTCCCTTAAAAAGACGCTTTACCGTAAACGTGAAATTTTCAAATCTCTACGCATTTGTTGCATTTAAAAACGGCAATTAAAAAGTGTAGGTCTATTTAATTGTTATTTATGATAATATTACTATTTTTATTTTTTATTTACTGAATTGGTTCAATGCATATTTGAAATGAATTCGTTGCAAGCAATATATTTATCACGTATAAATTATCATCCCCATGTTTCGTGTTTCGCGCATTCATCAATAGATGACGTTGCTAGTATCGAAATAGTGCGAACAAAATATAATCACTAGTTTCATAGATATATAATATGTTTGCAGAACTTTATTCTCGTTTATTATAAAATGAACATCCTTTAATCCTAGGATGAAAGCGTGGAGTAAAATTTTTATAAGTGTTTGGGGACACCTGATAAATGCATTTTTGGTTACTTTCGTGTAAGCGTGAAAATACGGTCACTGATGCAATTATTTTCGATTGGTAAAATCCTGGTAATGTGAACAATCATAACGGTTAGTTTAGCCAAAATATGTGAAAAGATTTAAAAAGGCAAAATGATATTTTAACACATTAAAATACCATTTTCACTTATCAGGTCAATCTCAAACATCGCCGAATTTATTCTTTCTAACTTCAAACTAATTTTTCACGGAAGTGCTGACTGATCGCCTTAGCTTTCTAAAAATTATTCTTACCTTTGGTTCTTTCAACAACAATGCGTTCGTCGTCATAGTAGCAGGCTGCGCCTTTTTCTAGTACTTAAATTTAATATTTTTATCACCGAAGATGGCGGGAACTATTGACACAATGAACGTGTGAATTATGCATGTTTTTGATCAATTTAACCAATAAAAATGTTTATTATGAGTGATCGCAATATTTATTACCTTAAACGACAAATATTCATCATACCTAATTAACATAGCGAAGCTAGCCGTTAGTACCTACCTAAAGTAATTAATTAACAGAAACATTTTAAGCTTTTCATAGTCCGCGACATTGTAAACAACTATAAATATTTGTAACTGTAAATAACTATTATCGAAAACCTCAAATAAATTAATGTTTCAAACAAATACCTACTCTTCTTTTTCCAATAACCTTCTAATAAATTCTTTTAATATTGTGTCATGTGCGTGCAAAACCATATCTAAAACATTGTAATTTAACGTTTTAATATATGGCCACCTACCAGGTAAGCACGTTTCTGTATCTGTACATAATAATATAAACCCTAGCAAGTAGTTTTTGTACAACGCTGCTGAAGTGATTTTTCACAAAAACAGCGCTATACATGTCATCCAAGTATTATTAAAGATAGGAGAAAAACACCAAATATAAAATAGAAGTCAATTATACTTCTTGCTTCCATTAATGGGCTAAGGAAGAACGCTTCCATTCTCGGGAGACTTGAACGGTGGGTACGTAGATATCTATATGATACATATTAAAAAATAGTAACTAAATTTAAACAATTATCTACACGTATACAACTTGACAAGGTTAACTTTGCAGTCGGTTGCGGCGCTAACGTAAAATTTGTTGATAAGTAGGTACTTAGCTACTAAAAATATTAATTCCTCTTTGGCCGCCTGCAAAGTTATTCATGTTAAACTGCAGGTACATTATTCCCTTTATAATATATTCTTTTCATAAAATACTAGCTGATGTGTACCCGGCCTTGCTCAGGATTTTTTTTTTTAAATAAAGTTATGATGTTGTGAATTCTTGCTTTTCGTCTGAGTGGCATAATTGATTGACAGCGAAAGTGATGCCTTGTGATGATTATTCCTATCTTTCATTTATTAATTAATTTCATTTCATTCCATACGTTAATTTTTTCAATATATATCTAAATAATAATGTTCTTATACAGGTATATTGTGTTATCCGTTTTGAAAATATTCTACCCAAACAAACCTTCTTCCATTGAATATGTAATCTCAAGATAACAAGAGTGGTATATCTATGGGCTAACCTCAATCCAACGGGGCGGGTTCAATTTTAAAACGTTACCGCAACAGGTAGACATATTGAATTTCATTCAAACTACTCTCTGATCCTTATCGGCACTAATAAGTACAAACAGCGATTTTGGAATTTTCAGCGAAATCGGTCGAGTAATTTTTGAGGAAATCAAGGACAGACAGACAAACACTGATTTTTAACTATAGAGATGAAATGGTGCTTAGTATTATCGGATGTTTTAGCGAATTTAATGCAATGAATACATCGCAGTCAAAAAATAATTCGTTCCGCCAAGAGATCGTGCGAATTCGTCCAACTTCACAGCAAATTGCTAAAACCAGTACAAAGCCAACAATACAACAATGACTTAATGCAAAATTGTTTTAATTGTTAGATTGTCAAGGAATTTGATATCGCCAGCCCACAAAAATAGGGCCACAAAGATTCTGCTAAGGTCTAACTAATAAAATGAGGGCAAAGGCCATTGATTGAGCGATCGACAAGGGCTGAGAATAATCGGGGTAAGAGTGTAAGGGTCGTGGTTCTTAGGGGTAGTTTCTGCCCTTTTGTCAGCGAAGCACCCAAGGGCTGGAACGGGCGGGGAGCTCTTTAGAATATTTCGATTGTAAGGCAGTAGCTACAATATGTTGACACTCCAAGAGGTCCCGGCGCATGCTGATGAGAAAGAAAGTCGTTATTGGGAAATGATAACAAATCGGATTGTATTGAAGACTGTACAAGTATTTAATACAAATGATTTATTGCTGGGTTAGCCATTGTTGTCGGCATTTTTTAAAACGATTGTGTGATTTCAAAACAGTTTACGGTGCGCTGTAATTGGAACTGTTTAAAGAAATGAAAATGTCTCTGGCTTTATACGACGAAGTATAATTTGAACAATGCTAATGAATATTCGATATCAAATAACCTAGGAGAATATTTGCAAACTGCATTTTTTTACCACAACGGGAGGTAAATTTGTAACGAGTATTCAACGAGTAAATCGCACAGTTTATTCTTATTAGTGCCGAGAGGTTTTAAAGAGTAGTTTGAATAAAATCCAATATTTAAAACTCTTGCCATAACGTTTTAAAATTAGTATGAAAAATATTAAACCCGCTATATTGAGGTTAGCCCATAGATATACCACTCTGGTTAGCCACAGTTTACACATTCAAAAGAAGAAGGTGTTCTTTTGGTACAATATTTTCAAAATGGAAAACACAAGTAGGTGCCCAATTAAGAACTTTATTATTTAGATGTATTTTGAAAATCCTTTTTTTTCATTATCAATACCTTCGCTGATGATAATTTGCTTAAAAATTATATATGGAAACCAGGTATTTAAATGTAACCTCGTTACTCGCTGTTTAAATATTTGTCAATAAAAATTAATAGGAATGTTCAAATTTTTGTATTAATATATTGGTTACCTCGCGAATAGCGAATAATTCAAAATATCCCAACTGACCAGCAGTTGGAAGGACCGAGTTAAATACCCACAGTGGGTACTTCCTTTACAGATCAAGTTATGCAATGTGAAAAATCTGTAATAATCTTAATAATATTAAATAAAGAATTAAACATTAATTTGTAATCACCATTTTATTAATATATACATATCAAAATATTTTATTGGAAATACTTTTAATATCAGAGTTAAGGAACACCTATACGAGTATAACCATATATTTAAAATATAATTATTATTCTGAATTTGCCATCCATGTTTTAGAAACCGATCATTCCTTTGTTATAAATAAAGGTTTTAAATTTTTACATACAAATACAACCGATTTACAATTAAACAAATTTGAAATTATAAAAAAGTATATATATATTTTTTAATTTCTAACATAAATTTATTCAATGTTTTATAAAAACATTTTGTTAACATTTTTGATTAATTACTTACTTTAATCAATTTTTGTTTATGTTTATAATTTGTCTATTCTTAGATTATTGTTTTCTATGTCTATACTTGACATTTTTATTTTTTAGTGTTCTGTACATTCCCGATGAGGAAAGCTTCGGTTTCGAAAAATGTTGATATGTATATATTAATAAAATAGTGATTTTTTTTAAATGAAAGACAAATATTCCCAGATTACGAATAACCTGATAATATTTTAAAAAGCTCCTACTACCATCACAGTAAGCGAAAGATGTTGCTTGTGTGGTAAATGAAGGACTTAGCCAGCCAAGGAATTGAACTCACGATGCCTGGGTGAGACCCAAACGCGATGCCAACGCAGCCACTGACCGGTCAAGGTTTACAAAGTAATTTTTAATTAATTTATTAATAATGGTGCCACAAAGCGATTCCAATATTTTGAAGAAATTATAATAATATTAAACTAGTAACAATTGCTTTGTTTAAACCACAGTATTTAACGTAAATATCTACATAATTGTTATTAATTTAATAAATACGAAAACACAAAGTCATTATAAATCTTTTGAAGAATTAATAATACTGATTGCATTATTTTTATTTATCCCTTAACTAATTTATTTAACCCTTAACATAGATTTATGAATAATAGCTTTCAGTTAAGATTTATTACTAATAGCTTATAACTAAGATTTGTAACTAGTGACTTACAACTAAGACTAATACCTACCAAATAATTTCTGAGACTTATACCCAGTGATGCAAATCTATGACTTATAGCTAGCGACATACAACTAAGACTTGTAACTACTAACTTAAAACTAAATATTTGTGACCAAGTGAAATTCACTATTATACTGCTATGTAAATTTCAACTATGACTTAAAACTAGAGAACTATAACTAACATACATATTTACATTGACAATTACATGATAAATGTTACAACTATTGCCCGTACTGTCAGTGTAAAGTATTAAAAAAATAGCTATAAATGTAACGGTTTCAATTGTATTTAAAGCTGCACGTCTTCTAAATAAATAATTCAATTACATACTGAACGAAACGAGAAAGGCAAGATAATACTAACATTTTTTACCCAATTACCCGTGGGTAACAAAAATATAACAAGGATTTGTAAATAAATAAACATGAATCCAAAATGTCAACCTATATAAATATTCCCGGGGTGGCACGAGTTACGCCAAAATAAATACAAAGATAATTATAATACCTGCATCTTCTACAATTGTACAAATGGCAAACAGACAGCAACATTCAACAGCACAATGCACATTAGAATCAAATTAAATGTGAAACATTTGATCGGGGGGTAGTTTATTCACTATCCCAAAACCGAATTCTGAACTACTTATTACCATCCCCGGGCTTTATGACCTCGCTAAACAAATAGCGGACAAAACGCCGCAATTGTTCAACGTTCATCCTTTTGTTAAATACCGCGCCCGTCAACAGATGGCAGTTCAATGCAGGAACTCTGATGCGACACAATCGTAAACACTATTATTATTTGCGTTGGAATAAAAAAGGACCGATGTCTGTACCATCAACTTAAACATTTGTAATGGATTGCTTCTGGGCTTGACAGTGAATTAAATAATTGGATTGGATTTAACTGTTAACCCGTTTATGCTAGACTTAATGCGGCGATTGTTACTCTTCTGCACTTTGGGAAAATAAGGGATTGGATTTGATTTGAGTTTTTTTGCTATATTCGAACTTGTATCGTGTGCTGTAAATACTATCATCTACCATTAATTGTTTTAATCGTAATCTATAATATGTTTTTTACATTAATGATTGTTGGGTTTTTATTTATAGTTTATACGTAATGAGTAACAAATGGTTGATAGTTTAAGTTTTCCATTCGTTATGCGTAGAAGACAATAATATATGAGGCAGAGTTAAATATATTCATAAAAGATTTTTTTTTATATCCTTCGTAGGGTGATTATCGACAAAAATCTAGGTACCTATAAAAACAATTCTATTTCCATGACCATGATTTTTAACATTGAATGTATTATAGATTCAACTTATTTCACATGATTTCTAAATTTCTAAGAAATATCTTCGTTATTATAGTTTCTGGAAATTAATAACTTGATTGCTGTAAGTACGTACCTCCAAGTGAAATCCACAAAAATTATGTAAATTACATAACGTGATTAGAGTTTGCTGAAAAATTTATTTTACCTTCATTAGGAGTAAGTAAGATTCTTACTGTTGAATATTTTTCTTGTAAGTACTATAATGGTATGCAGTTCAAACCCATGTTAATAAGTACTATCGAAATATGACCTCTATAAAAGCAACCTCCCAAATTGCATCATTAAAACGTCGATAAATATTCACATATCGTCAAGATCATTTGCACGCAATATCGTTGATGATTTATCTACATGGGGTTGGACGTGTAGTATTGAAGGGTTGCTTGCCTGATATTGCCAATGGTACCCGGTACAGTACCCACAGAACCCAGGGGTAGTGTGCATTGCCTACGCGCGGTGCTGCCTAAAGGGTAGTTCGCCCCTCGTTACGGCCCTTACGCTCCGCTGACCGGTGCATTTCAGGAAGGGGTAGGTTATGCGTATGAGACAGAGGTGGCTTAGAATACATATGTATATAGTTGACATTATTTTTATTTAATATTCTGTTTATTCCTGATGAGAAAAGCTTCACTTTCGAAACATTATATGTATATATTAATAAAGTGGTGAATACAAAGATTAATTTTTAATTCATTTATCATATTAAATCGTTTTCAAAATAGCATATAAAAAAATCTGATTTCAGAATATTATTTCTAGATTTGTTCGAAGCGTACACATGTCATAATTCTTGGGGCAATATGTTATAGTTAGTGTAGGCAATGTTTTTCATTGATTTCTGTCAGTATTTTGTCGAATTTTGTTGAAAGTAATCCATTTTTTTTATTGTATTTTGTATGGTTTCATTGGATTTAATCTAGTTTCATCTCTAGTTATTTCTATTAGAATCATTGTGCGAGAAGTTTTAATTACGTAAGAACTACTGCCAATCGGCAAAACTGAGGGTAGATGTTGATATTGTTGAAGCCACTGAATAGATAATCCCAAGAAGTGTATATAAATGTAACAGTTTTTCTCTTTCAAATGTTTAACGGTCAACAAAATTCTTGAGAAAAATTAATTAACATCAACACAGGCATAACCACTATACACGAAGAAGAAATGAAATAAGACATCCCTTTCGAACGAAAAACAAAATCGCAAAACTCGTCTTCCGAGAAATACCGGCCAATATAAAAGAAGAGGAAAGTTTTTTGAAATTTAAGAAGGAAGTGACGAAATAAGTAAAGTGCAATTTTTAACGTCGTCATTTTTAAAGTTTGATTTCTAATTCTTAATTGTATGTGGATATTATTTGAATACATGTAACCAATGTACATGTATTCTATTTTAAGTTAAATAAATAAATAATTACAGATTTCATTTAAAATTTGTGGGTCCCAATTTACGCAAGACTTTCCGGGTCTTAGGCCCTACGCAGATCAATGAAATTGATTTTGTGTTCAAAAAAGATTTTCGATATTTGAAAAACTTAAATTCCCAAAAGTTAGGAAAAAAACCTTACTTCGGACAGGCGGACACGCCCACCATACACTCTTATCAATTTACCTCTTCAATTATGGTACATTATGAAGGTGTGCATAGTCAATGGTAGAGGTACCTTAATTAGTATTGGCTACAAACAAACATCCTAAAAAATAATGTTAAAAAAAAACAGGATACACCATCTTAAGCTCAACCCATAAAATAATTCCTCCTCGCGTACTATTGGAAATAGAAAATATCGACTTACAAATCCTGGCAAAAAAGAAATATCTGTGCATTGAAAAAAAAACTTTCTTTTTAAACAGCATTTTATACAAGGATTTAAAGATAAAATCACCCCTTTAACTATCGTCTTTAGCAGATCTAAATCACAATCACATGTATGGTAAACTACTTAATTTAATTAAGTTTTAATCTGGAGTGCCCTACCAGGTATGTATGTTTCCTGTATATGTACATAATAAGATTAACCCTAGCAAGTAGTATTTGTACAGCGCCCTTGAGGTGATTTTTCACAAAAACGGCGCCATATAAATCGTCCAAGTATTATTATTATTAATTGAAATCTGGGGAAACGCATATGAAACACATAAATGGATTACAGGTTTTACAAAACAAGATGCCAAAAACCTTTTTCACCCTAATTTCTAGAGCATCCACCAGAAATCTATACGAGGAAACAAAACCGTTTACAATGAAAAAACTATATGAATATAATAATAATAATATTTGTATGATTTGTTAAGCATAGTTTTTGTGAAAAATCATTTACATAGACAATCTATTATTACAACTTATGGGTAACAAATTGCACACTATATGTACAATGCATTTGACCAACGAACGTGGTGCCGTATTAAAATATACATGTTTTTATTTTTATTTACAGGCAGATAATATTATACAGGACTATACTTACTTGCCAGGTCACTTGAGATAAACACTAAATTCTGTCTGCTAATATACAAAATAAATAATAAATTCATGCATACAAATGTAGAATTAAATAAAACCTTACAAGTGAACACACACTTTACACGAGAACGTGATAACATACATTTAAAGACCATTCATACACCATATGGCAAGCAATCCATTAGCTACGAGGAGGGGAGCAATTTATGTAATTCCCTTCCAGATTACATTAAAAAAGAAAAAAAGTCTATGAATATTTAAAAAAATAAATCTTCCTGAAATTATGTTAACAAAATAATTATTAAGTTTATTTAATGTATTTATTTAGGTAAACAATGTAATTAAATCAGTGGAAATGTAATTTTCTTTTTTATTAATAATGTGATATGTTAAATTCATTAATTTCATTACATTTTGGATTTCGTCAGATCTAGCTACACATGTACGATGTAAGAAGAGAATCCCTCGATCCGTCCCTGTCCATAAATCCATACCTTCCCGATACGTCTGCCGGAATATGATTGCATATCATCAGGTTCGCAAACACGCTCAGATAAGCCAATCGCTGCCGTGTTGATGGTGTTAGCTCAGGCGAACGGGCGCAATATGCTCTGCACTGCCTACTCCTGCGCTCCTGCTGATTATACTCGAAGTTGCACAAGTCGATAGTTCATGTTAGTGATAAGGACTCCCACATTGTGTTGCACGAGCTAATATATGTTACATAATTTTATTCGTCATATAATGCCCTGAAACTTGAGATTGACTGTTTGACTCATCTCTTAAGATGGTCATATATATATCCATATTGAAAAAGTTGTTGAAAACCTAATCTCAGGGCCTGTAATAAAAATCTACTTTCACCGGTCCCATGACAAAACAGAACATTGATGAAAAGATATGAATAGTGATGAAAAGTGATGAAATGTGATGAAAAGTGCTGAAAGTTATGAGAAATGATGAAAATCAATTAAAGTTATTAAAGTGATGAAAGGTGATGAAAGTTGAAGAAAGTTGATGAAAGGTAATGATTGTGGTGAAAGGTAATGAAAGGTGATGAAAGGTGAAGAAAGGTGAAGAAAGGTGATGAAAGGTGATGAAAGGTGATGATTGTGGTGAAAGGTGATGAAAGATGATGAAAGGTGAAGAAAGGTGATGAAAGGTGATGATTGTGGTGAAAGGTGATGAAAGGTGATAAAAGGTGATGAAAGGTGATGGAAGGTGATTATTGTGGTGAAAGGTGATGAAAGCTGATGAAAGGTGATGAAAGGCGATGAAAGTTGATGAAAAGTGATGAAAAATTATGAAAAATAATAAAAATTATGATAAGTAAACAGAACAAACAATCAATAAACCTAACCCAACATAGCATAACCTACCCTAACCTATTATTTTATCGTGTTCTGTTTTGTCAGAATTCTATTTTAACCCCGTTACCGTTTTCATTATTGCAAATAAAAATTGTGCTTTAATGTTCTTTTCTTTATTTTCTTTAAGAAGAGTGAGATACCTAATTTGATAAAATTCACTGGGTAAATATATAATTACCGTTTTCCGTTTGTTTCATACAGCTCCGTTTAATTTCAGCAAAAGGATCCAATTATTTTAAAGGGTATTTATTTTCTAGAATGTCACATCCCCGTGTTTGTTAAATAATATCATGAATGGTGATATTATTTAACTAACACGGGGCTTGTGATTTACAGAAGTATTTTCGTTTAACTTCGCGTTAATTTTAGATATTGTCAACACGTTCATTAATTGCAACTTTGTGTAAGTTATTTGTTAACTAACTAATTAAAATAATGTATTTTTTGCATTATTTATCTCTAGTTATTTGTTGCCTGTACCAAGTGCAAAATCACATTTCTCAGTCAAACACCACGTTTAAATTGTTACAATACTTCGACATTTAAAAAAAAATTAAGTCCGATTAAAAAAAATTGTCAGTAACATTTTTGTTATTTTTTATAAAAGAATGACAAATATTCCCCGGTTATGAATAACCTAACAATATTTGAAAATCTCTTACTACCATCACAATAAGCGGAAGATGTTGCTTGTGTCGTAATGGAGGTCTTAGCCAGCCGAGGAATTGAACTCACTCAGGCGTCGTGAGTTCAATTCCTAAACGCGATGTCAACTCAGTTACTGGCCGGTCTAAATAATAAGTATGTACAGGTCACTTTACAAAAACACAGACAATTTTGAATTACCTACTACGGTAGATACGTATTTCTTTTCAGATCTATTCTACCTGTTTTTTCTCTAAATGTTTCATTCTTTTTGTTTTTTTCCTCTATTTAAGTGTTCGTTTTATTTTAAAATATATTCGGGTATTTACATGAGTTCGTGCAACAATAACTGAGAGTCCTCATTGAAGAATTAATTAAGATTAAAATATAATTTCTTCAAATGTTTGGTAACTTTGTGGCATCATTATTAATTATATAAATTAAAAATATACTTTGTATTTACCACTTTAATTAAAATATATAAATATTTCTCAAAAATATAAATATTTATATATTTTAATTAAAGTGGTAAATACAAAGTATATTTTTAATTTATATAATTAAGATTAAAATAACTTATTGAAGCTCATAAACTACAATTTAATATTTTTTTTAATCATTGAAGATAATATTAACACTCTCGAATGAAATATGAAACAGAAAAGATACAGAAAAGAAAAAAAATATGAAGGTCGCATTACTCTAACCCATGAACTCTAGATCTATTCGGGACTAGCGCTCTTACTAATTTAGCCAATGCCAATTTTATGGCTGTCCGTCATTTTTATCGATATCATATTCAATTGATTCCCATATATTTGTTTCCTGGGTTCGAGTATCAGATGCAACCGTTAACTTTTTTACGTCTTTGTCTTTTCTGTTTCATATTTCATTTGAGATTTGTTAATCTTAATCTTCAATGATTAAGAAAATATTTCACTGAGGTTTATGATCTTCGATAAGTGGTTCCAATGAAAATTGAATATTAATCCTAGACTTGTAGAAAAAGTCAACAGATGTCCCATTTAATAAAAAAAAATCTGATAGGTATACCCGAGACACTATCTAGATTGCAAGTAAATTCGGGTAGAATATTGCAGTCACTATATTACATTTTTTACCGGGTTACGAATAACCTGACAACATTTGAATATCTCCTACTATCATCACAGTAGCGGAAGATGTTGTTTGTGTCGTGATGGAGGACTTAGCCAGCTGAGGAATTTAACTTACGACACCTGGATGTCCCAGGCGCGATGCCAACTCTGCAAATGACCGATCTGATATAGAAATATTACAGCCAAAAACATATGGGAATTAATTGAAGATGACATTTCTCAGTTATTAAATTGATGTTAGATATTGATAAAAATGACGGAAAGCGATAAAGCGACATTAGCTCAATTTGTTAGACTGCTGGTCCCGGATATTACGAGTCTCTTCTTGAAATTTGGTAATAATCAATGATTAAAGAAAAAATAAAGCATACGTGTTTATTGCGACGCGGAAACCAAATCCTTAAACTACGCTACGAAGATATTTGAAGAAAATAAAGCAACTAGGCATATTGTGCTTATCGAGCTAAAATATGCTTTTTATAACATTAGTCGTTACATTTTAAAATTATTTTAACGTAAATCAAATTTAATGTTATTATTAAGTTCAGCAAGTATTTTTAGTTTTTATTATTGTGACTGCTGTTTCGGCGTTTAAGGCCATTTTCCGACTGCAACGTTACCTATATCGGGAAAACGGGAAGGGCTTTCTCAACTAGATTCAAAGAAAAAAACGATGTTATAAAACTAAAAGCACTTTTTCAAAATTCGCACATCATTTCTTAATGAATAATCACGTCCCGCTTGACAACAACGAGCCTAAACCCTTACATATATAAATAAAGGGTTTTAGATTAAAATTACTTGAACAATTAGAAATCAATAAACGAATGCATGATCCTAATATAACATTAATTAATAAATTAAGGAAAATTATTTATTCACCACTTCTCAGTATGTTCACATTATCAAAACAATAACGTTTAAGTAAATCCATTAAGAAAACATTTTCATTTAAATACCGGAAAACACATTACAAATGTAAAAACCTCACAGAAGAGAGAATTAGAATTATTTTCTAAGTAAATCGGTTTTACCGATAACAAATCATTAATTTTAAAAACCCGTCCAAATTAGAATTCTCTGGGAGTAAATAAAATCATATAAATAAGTCGTCGCAATGTGGATTAACCGCAGTTTGAAAATGGCCTTGAACGTCGAAACAGCTGTCACAATAATAAAAACTAAAAATACTCGCAGAACTTAATAATAACATTATTAAATTTGAATTACATTAAAAAATTTAAAAACATAAACAATTAATTAATCTTTACAAATTACACGTAAATACAAACCTTGTGCAAACTCAATCAATGCTTCCCATTGCTTTTGACATTATCACATCATGCAATAGGTAACTACTAAGAATCCACTCAAAACGTTTTGCTGAAACGCCAAAAAGGGCAAAAGGACAGCAGGAGTGAGTACTGAGTACTGAGTAGTGGCAGTGAGGCAGTGGGGTTGTTTGGTAGGTACTGGCTGGAGCATTTATGTAATTCTGCCCGCGGCCAGGGGGTAGGTAATGTTTGCTCTGCGGTAGGGGCGCGGGCGCCGCCGGGGCAAATCACCGCTCACCCGTGAACTGAAAACTGAAACACCCCGTATTGTGCAGCACACTATTGGAATATTTCAAATGCATTTACCATTTTTATTGCCCCCACTGTACGTTTGTGAATTCAATTTTTTAATTTTTTTTTATCGTAGGTTGGCAACATTGACGTTCTGTCACTTTTATGAAGTCTTTTTGTATTTTTATATTTCTCGAGGTTTGCAATAAGGAACTCGAGTGATTATGGCTTAAAAACTACATAAGTAATAATAATAATAATAATAATACTTGGACGATTTATATAGCGCCGTTTTTGTGAAAAATCACCTCAAGGACGCTAAACATATTCATGTACATCGAAAAACGCCGTTTCCGAATATATACATTTTACTATAGAATTTATAGATCGTTATTTAGAAGTGAGTAAAAAACCATTTCATCAAAACTCCGTGTTTCGTTGGTACCATTGGAACGATGTCATGCGGTTAGTCGCGCCTAAATTATATCTATGTAAATTGATTTTTTTTAATTTTCTCTTATTTCTCTTATATCTTTCATTGTTCATTCCGTACGTTTCATTATCGCTTTAGTTTATTTTTGCTTTTCATTGGTTTCTTATATCATCAGTATATATATTATTCTTATATCAGACATAAAATAAGTAAACATTACAACATCGACATTTTCTCAAATTCCATAAATACATTTAAAATATCAATACAAAAATCCATAGCTGATGATTTTTTTATGTCTTCATAAATAAAATTAATTGTGTAAAATTTAAATTAAAGCAAGTTATTGTACTATCGTTTCAGTGAGGTGGGTAAATAAATATTGTTATTTGTAACTAAATAATTCGTAAACTTTATTACGTACACCACACATATTGTTAACACATTTATTATAGATGTTTACACGCCGATTGTATATGTATGATGCTTTTATGTAAATATTTTGTTTGTTTCTTATAAAAATAAAACTTTGTGACCAAATGATGCTTGTGTGACGTCACTCGGTCGCCACTCAGATTACGGTCGTTTTGGTGGACTTAAAAAAATCAAACTTTGAAAATTAACATATATATGGAAACGAAATTTAACAACAACAAAAAATACTCGTAGTTAAGTTATAAGGTCGACTGATTAAAAAAAATATAGACTGGGGTACATTATTAAAATTTGTGCTATTCGTATGGTTTAAGGTGTCCGGAGATTGTCAAGAAGAATACTCATTTCATGATAATCAATAGAAAAAATCTTTTAGAGTTTAAAAATAGGTAGGTATTAAATTAAAAATTTCATGCGAGAGAATTGGTAAAAAATGACATAAGCTGCTGGTAGTTGTTCCATAGATTAATTAAATTGTATTTTTTATTGCTTTATTGTCATCTTTATGAATGATTTATTGCCTAGTGGCAATTTCTGCCAATCAACCCCTAATGGAAAAATAGACATACTCGTAGTAAAATAAAAATTTATTTGTACATAAGTTTTGTTAATTTTTTTTTAGAAATAAATAAAATTCCTACATACTAGATTCGTTATGTAATATATGTTTGATATAATACGTATTATCATAATTTTTCTTGCTTTTCTAGATGCTTTATGCATCAGCTTTGAATATTTTGAATTAGTCATATGAAATTTTAATAATAATTTTCCAAATATTTGAGTAAATCACGTACCTATCGATGTATTCCACATTTCCAGAGCCAAGGATCTAACCCCTGTGCCAGAAGTCGTCAGAATCACGTATGATTATTGTTGTAGAGACCTGCCTAAATCCATGTTTCCTAACCAACAGTTTTATATCACAGAATACCTACAGAGCTTATACGAGTATATATGTTTTTACTTCTTCTCAGGTAAGGCTCTCGGGTTTGATTATAGCACCAATGGATAAACCGCCTTAATCCAAATCCATCAGATCTCGGCATCTGATTCATATTCTTTGGTCACATAGAGTTCCAGCTGGCGTTCCGCCCCGCTTCCCCGGCACAAGGGGGCTGCAAAGGCGACAGAACATCAGGGATGCGGAAGGGGCCGAGTGCTCACAAAGGTCACAATACGACGCAGATCGCACGTGAAGATGCAGACGGTCGGCGGTTTACCAAGAAACGTTAATACTCCGACAACAATGGACAAAGAACTAAGTCAAGCGAGTCTCATACAGAATAACAAAGATTTTTATGTGTTTTCACCTTCTTTCGTTGCGTCAGAAGTGGAAACCCTTTTGTAGAATTTTGATAGCTCGGTTGATAAGGTTTTATAAATAATTGAATTCGCGAATTAACCCGAAAGAAACGAGGTTAGGGATTCACAATTAGATGCTGCTACCAAGCCTGATGCTTGGTACTGAGGTACTGAAGCATGGATCTGGCAGAAGAAGGATAATGATTGCTTTAAAAATGAGATTCTTAAGGAGTATTTATATAATATCATGCATGATCGTATTACAAACGTGGAGATCCGGAAAGAGCAAAACATTAAAATGGTTTAGCATGTAAATGGAATTTGAAAATGATTGTCTATACAAATATAACGAAAGTGAACGGTAGATGATATCGGGAATCCCGATAAAAATTATTTGGTTAATTACCATTATGGCAACTTTACAGGAGAAACAGAAAACTGTTTATTATGTGCTTTTAATGTTTTGAGAATCGCTTAGGAACTACTTGACGCATACGAAATATATGCAATAAACTTTAGTTTTCTTGGAAATTAAAATTTAAAAAAATTATGGAATTATCTTAATCAGTATTAAGAATTCTAAGATTCAATCGAAAATCTAAACAATGAATGGTAAATTTTAATTGTTTATTTTATTTTAAACATTTTTATTTATTTATCCATTGTACATTTTTATTGTTCCCTACTTGCTGCGCTAGCTCGAGCTGTATTGAAGCAAGTGATCCGTTGTAGAGTCATAATTGTTATGACTCTTAACTTAACTTGTCACTTGTACTTTCGTGTTTATTTTTTTTTGTCCTTGCTTAATTCATACACCATCCTGTACTGATATTTTTCATTATTCTTCTAATTTTGTGAAACTCGTGTTGTGAATGGGACGTTATTCCGTTAATAAATTGATAAATGTCAAGAGTCAGAAAAAAATAGAGTCTGTATGAATGAGAATGAATCAAGAAGCGTGTCTGAAGTGTTGTCTGATGGTCTATCCGCTCTCCTTTATACCCACTATACGTATACGGAATATACTATTTATTTTACAGAATGTACATGTTACCTAACGTCCGTATTCCTCCACTATCAGAAACTCGCATTCCTCTAATGAAGATAGGTCCCATCAACCTGCAACCCTTATCACATACGCATTATCTACAAGAACCACCCTCTGCATATCTCCTTTGCGACATGGGCACGGCTCGACTGGGTACACTCTCCCCCTCCCTCTCTCCATGGCATCCTCCAGCCTGAAGTGAGTGAGGAATGCGGAGTGTGGAGAGCCAACTTGCCTCAGTTTGTGCTTTTATTTCGTCATATTTCTGAGAGCAGCTACTCAGCCTCAGCGCAATAGAATGAGCAGCCTGTAAGTAAAAACAGGCAGATGTATTCAACTGGGAATTATAAAGAATTTTTTATGTAAAAGCATTGAAACTGCGCCCAACGCTTGTACACGGTTGAAATTTGTCACATGAGAACGGGTCGCTAATACGACTCTTTCTGGTGTTCAACAGCCAGGATGTGGAATGATTTGCCGGCCTATGTGCTTCCTCCCTCCTACAACATGAGTCAAGACTCAAATTCACTAATTCCTTTCCTCAAAAATATAGCATTCCCAAAGATAACAGGCCCAGAGGGAAATTATTTCCCTTTAGACATCCTGTGCGCAGTTAATGTAAGAAAATCGTTCCCCTTTTATTTACGTTGGTCACAGAAGAAGCCTTCTTACATGTGAGATGTTTTCCCGGTTCCATGAAAAATCAACACACGAAATGAATCTTGACACTTTTTAAAAGTAAAACTAACCCGAGGACCTAATCTAACTCAAACTAATTAATTTAATAAACAAATATATATTTAAATGAAGTAAAAAATTTCCTTTGCATTCACCACTTTATTATAATGTACACTGATATCCAGAATATTCTATTCTATATATTAATATTGTACATTTATTAAACTAATGCAGAAAAAATATGTTATAGAGTTGAATTTGTTGTGGTTTTTGGTCTGTTCTTTTAACTGGGGGCGTAGCTCAGATGGTAGAGCGCTCGCTTAGCATGTGAGAGGTACCGGGATCGATACCCGGCGCCTCCAAAACCTTTCTTTTAAAAATTATGTTAAAAAGATGCGCAAATCATCTGCAATTAATTATGAATACGAAAATTCAAATTCAAAAATGGAAGTCACAAGAGTACCTCGTGACAAATTTTCATAATAGAGGATAGAGATGAAATTGGTTATTGAAATGAACGAACATATTTAGCGATAAACATAATCTGTCAAAATTCTTAAGGAAAATAAAAATGTGTAGTACCAGAAAATCACTGTAAATCGATTAAGCGAATGAAATTTTTAATCGAGAGAGTTTGATGTTGATATTCCATGGCCGTAATAAAAAAATACACCATGCATCCATTATTATATAATATTATCAGCATTTTAAGACTTGTATGATTCGATTATCTTTTTTACCGCTTTATTTCCATTGGCTTTTAACTGATAATCTATATTTTTATTACAAATAAGTTTTTTATTCAGAAATATTATTTTGTTGACTTTACCTGAAACGCGTGGGTATTTATTTGTACGATAAAAAACAAAAATCTCACATGAAACAATAATTTAAGGAAAAACCGAAGACACGTTATCAAAACACAATCCATTATTGTGCATCTTATGTGACACCCCTTCATCAAAACCATCCCTTATTACAAAGTTTCCTGAAATTCTTTGCCGATTTTATTTTCGTGGATTAGCCCCTAATGATGAGTATTTCTTCAAGTGACCCGAATCAGTCAGGCGATCGTTGAGATCATCCCTTTCTTTCTATCATTCTCTCTATAACTACCCCCTTGTACTGTGGAGAGAATCGCTGTACCTATTGATGATTTGATGGTACACTGACAATAAAAATATGAAGTGATTTTCATGTGAGATTTCCAAGTATGAATTTCAATGAAAAATTGTATATGTAACGATACCTTGTGCTCAATTAAGAACCTGATATTTGATTTATGGGATCATAGAGGGTTCTTACGTTTTTTTTCTTCTTTTATTTACTCCAAACTAAACTTCATAATTTACGAAAATAAAAATTATCTTGTGTAAAAAAAAAAACTGTCATTAAATGTCACATGAGTAAAGTTACGCGCCGCACACCAGGACTATCGGTCCAGCTCGTCAGGGCTACGCCGTCGGTCGACCAACGCCCTTACATATTTTAGATGTGACTAGAGTAGAATTTTTTTTTAATTAATTATTACTGATTTGACACGATTTCATTGATGTCCACATGAATGTTATTTTTTTCTACTATCTACAGGTTCTACAGGTATTTTAATGGAAGATGCTCCGAGGAACTAGCGTCATTGATCCCTTCGGCACCGGTGCATAGTCGGAAAACACGCCAAACGCGGTCCCAACATTTGCACACGGTTGACATATGTCACATGAGAACAGGTCGCTTCTACGACTCGTTCTTGTGTTCAACAGCTCGGCTGTGGAATGATCTGCCGGCCTCTGTGTTTCCTCCATCCTATAACATGGGTCTCTTCAAGGCCCAAGTTCACTCCTTCCTATCCTCTAAAAGATCCTCCACACAGCATCCCCAAAGATGATATAGGCCTTGAGGAAATTATTTCCTCCTTGGTCTCCTGTGTGGAGTTACTGTAAAAAAAAAAAAAAACTATCTACATATCAACCCTAATGGTGGACACATATCAAGCATCAAAAGCAATCGCAACCCCAAAAATAGAACAACAAAGATGACATTTTTTTAATAATTTGAATACTTTTCAACTTCGAGTAACTGTTTGAAATAACTAATCTAGTAACCACGATGTCATTTTTATGACGACAGACAAGACACACACTTTTCATTTCATTCGCATTCATATATGTATACGAGTATAATAGACTCAAATATATCTGTCATATCGACCATTAACAGGACCCGACTCAAGTATTTGATTCTCTTGATCCTGCCGTGTCTTCTTCAGGTATCCCCGAATTCTTCCATTCAACTATACCTGGCTGAATAACTCGGTATTGTAGCATATTATCTAGTCCAAAAAAACTGCAATAAAATAACATTGAATAAGTATTACTTATATTCTTATAAAACCACATTCGGGAGAAGAAACTACATATTTTTTCAAAAAAACTACACAATATCCTTCCCTTAAATATAAAACAAATAAAAAATTTAATTATCACAAGTCAAGAAATAATGTCTGGCTGAAAGAGGTCATTAAAATAACCTTAAAAACAGCACTAAAAAAGACATGTAAGACGCACCTAATTAGATGATTTCCATTTAAATATCTCTAGTCCGCCTCGGCACAGGACCCCCCAGTGAGGAGGATTAAGAAAAAACACAAAAAAATAAATATTGTACCAAATCTCCATACATAAAAATAAATGTTTGTGTGTGTCCTCGATTTTCTCAAAAATTACTCTTCCAGTTTTGCTGAAAATAGCACAATTTGTTCTTATTGGTGTCGGGAAGATTTAGAGGGTAGCTTGAATGAAATTCAATATGTAAAACTGTTACTATAACGTTTTAAAATTAGTATGAAAAATATTGAACCCGCCATGTTGTATCGAGTTTAGCCACAGGTTAAAAATATTCAAAAAAGAAAATTTGTTAGGGTTGAATATTTTCAAAATGGAAAACACAAGTAGGTACCTACTTGAGACCTTTATTATTTACACATATTTTGAAAACAAAAAATGTTTAGAATGAAACAAATTTAAAAAATGATTTTTTCTTTGTTTAGAGATAGTAATATTCGTCACAAGGCATTACTTTCACTGAAAAATCAATTATAGCACCCAAACGACCAGCTAGAATTCATAACTTTATTAAAAAAAAAAATTAAAATCCCGAGCAAGGCCGGGTACACATCAGCTAAAATAATAATAAATATTGGTACCATTTTGTATTTTAAACTGTCAATCTGTAAATATTTTTATACTTACATCATATTTTGTATTTTCATGTGCTAATAAAAAATGATTTTTTTTTAATCTAAAACATTTTTATTTTCGACACAGATGTCATCAGTTGTACCAATTGATCGATACGAGCCACTGTTATCAAATCAAACCAGTTCCAATAAAACTAGTTGGTCTTTGTAATCCGGTTACAAGACAAGTTTAGTGAAAGTGTCCAGTTAAAGGGGACTGTTAACGTCACACTGTGACGTATTGTTTCATTGAAGAAGGAATTGGATTAATGAACAAAATAATTTAACTGCATGTAATCTATAACTGGGGGCGTAGCTCAGATGGTAGAGCGCTCGCTTAGCATGTGAGAGGTACCGGGATCGATACCCGGCGCCTCCAAACCTCTCTTTTGTTTTGCTCAATTTTGGTAAAATTAAAAAATACATATTAAATAAATTCTGTTAAAATCCTTATCTAATGAATTGATAAGATACAGCTAATAACTATACCCAAGTTATCTACATGTGTAACTAATCTACCTCAAAATAACAATTAATTACTAATCTCACTTTGTTTATGTTAATGTAATCATTACACTCATAATTTTAAGCCGGGCAACACCGAAACGATTTTTAAAACAAACTTCTTCTCTTAGTTTGGTACAATGAAATTTTATCAGTTTTTTTTTATTTTTATGTTCGCATAGTTCCATCAATAGTGTATCATTACTGAATTGTGATGTCAGGTTGGAAGGCTGCGTATTCTACTGGTATTTTAATAGAAGGTGCTTCGAAGAACTGGCGTCATTGATCCCTTCAGCACCAGTGCACATTCGGAATGTATGCCAAATACGCGCCAAATTTGTAACCTTTGGCATTTCCGGATCGTTTTTGTTTATTCCCATATTATAATCAATCCCTTCAAGACCCAGCTTCCTTTCTCACCTTAAAAGGACACTCCGCTCAGCATCTCCAAATATAACGTAGAGATCTACCACTTTGAGCTCACTTGAACACCACATAAATTACCTATGAAAATTTATTACAATTTTTCTTGATTTTCCATCAAGCGGTTATGGTATAAATCTATATAAAGTGAATGTAGACTTGACGCGATATCTAAAAAAAATATTATGAAAATTGATTTGCATATTTCTACTGTAATCGTCTTTTTTTTAAATTTACCTACTAACTGATGTGTACCCGGCCTTGCTCGGGATTATTTTATTTTTTTGGAATAAAGTCATGAAGTTGTGAATTCTCGCTACTCGTTTAGATGCCTTTCAAAAGTAATGCCTTGTAACGACTGTTACTATCTCTAAACAAAGAAACTACCAAAAATGTATAATTAATATTTAATTTCATTCTAAACATTCATTTTTTCAATATATGTCTAAATAATAATTTTTTTAATATGTACCTACTTGAGTTTTCTATTTTGAAAATATTCTACCCGAACAAACCTTCTTCTTTTGAATATGTGATCTGTGGCTAACCAGAGTGAGCTAACCTCAATATAACATGGCGGCTACAATGTTTTTCATACTAATTTTATACGTTATAGCAACAGTTTTCCATATTGGATTTCATTCAAACTACTCTCTATACCTTCCCGGCACGAATAAGAACAAACTGTGATATTTTTAGCACAACCGGTTCAGTAATTTTAGAGAAAATCGAGGATACACAAACATACGTTTTTAGTTATAGAGATTATTAAATGAATCGAATCTGTTTTCATATATGTGAAACATCATTTTAAGCAATTCCAATGTCAAGTTTAAGTATTTTCACTCATATATTATTTATGCAGTGAGACAATCTACGGTCTTATTCCGAACGTGTTACAACAAACTGATTAAACCGCAAGGCGCTCTGTTTAAATGACAATAATTTACTAGTGGGTGCGTAACCGTTAACGCCACATTCAGAATAATGATGTGATACCAGCCTATTGGAAAGTCGTAATTTGTTACTGGCATTTACGTCACGTAATCTGGTCCAAGAATGGAGTATGTAACAGTTATTTGTTTTTGTATTGAAAGTTTTCAATCGGGGGCGTAGCTCAGATGGTAGAGCGCTCGCTTAGCATGTGAGAGGTACCGGGATCGATACCCGGCGCCTCCAAACCTCTTTTTTTAGATTTTTTGTTCCGTTTTTAATTTTTTCTTTAAATAATCCTTAATGAAACCGCCAATTAGCATAGCACAAATTACGAAGCTGATCCCCTCTAATCCTTTTTGTTCCCGATAGGGAACAAGTAACTAGATAACAGTGGTGTCTGTTTGTTCACTTTGGGTTCCCATTGGGAAAAAAAAGGACTTGACGGGTTAAAAATATTTTTATGTCACTACATTTTCGAACTATGAAAATTTACTTAAAATTCGTCTTTTTTTACGTATATTTTAGATCATCAACACATAGCAAATAATACATAGAGATGACTGAACACGCAAGGGGAAGAAACCGAAATAAGAGGGGCGAGCTAGGCGTGCTGCCAATCCAAGTAAAACAACAAATTAATTTAAATCTCCGGCTTGTTTACAAAAACTTTAGTATTTAATTTGAGCCTTTTTAAAAATGTTTTATAATTTGCTTGCCGCACTTAAAATTACGTATAAACAAACGTGGTTAACAAACTAGGTTGGTGCCAAAATGGGTGTCACATGATCTTTGCCTCCAACCATTAAAATATTACTTAGGGCAAGTTCATTAACTCTTACGGCAGTGGTGTGCTTAGTTATCAAAAATACTACATAGAAGAGCAACGTGAATAAGGCGGAAAAATATTTTTAGGTTGGTTAGTAACTTGTTTTTTCAATTTTTGTTTAAAAAACAATCATTGTATAAGCTTATTACGATAAAATATTGTTATAATAATTGTATTTTTAGTGGAGGATAAAACGTCCGGAAACAGACAATATTCTACCAGCTGTGAAGGAGCTAATAATATTCCGCGGTAACAAAGCGAATCTGAATTAAATTATTCATACTTAAGGCAGTATTTTAATCCACTTGAAGAATTAACGAGAAAGGCAAATATTTAAATTGTGTTTGTTATTTCAAGTTTCTTAAACAGGAGAATCTACGAGCAGATATAAAGGGTGATGAAAAAAGATCAACATCTTTAAATGTTTAATTTTTACGGATAACCGTTATATTTTTTTGAAGAATTTTACCTTGTTAATAATTGGATGAGATGACGGGCCTCCACATTATTACGTATTCCAGTAAAAGTGTTGCGGAATATATAATTCAATCGAAGATTTGAAGTACACATCACCATTTTTTTTAAAGTGATTTATTCCTACGTTTCTTTTCTGTATTTTTTTTACTTTTCTGTATTGTTCTTACTTTTTCTGTATTGTTCTTACTTTTCTATATTGTTTTTATATTGGATTAAAATGAGAATGTTTACTTTTATTTTTATTATATAAATCAATATGGAATGAAAAAAAGTGTGGACAAAGAACTTTAGATCACATGATTCCTAGTTGTATAAATATTTTACCGGCTAAAAAAAAAAAAAGTGTATTAAAACTAAACCATTAATAAACATATTGAAAACTTGGCTAGCTGAAAGAAGCTACTTGTATCAGAAATAAGAAAATATTATTTTATATAATTGAAAATACACTTTGTATATACCACTTTACTTAAAATATATAAATATTTCTACATGTTTCGATAGCAATGCTATCATCTTCAGGAATTATTTATTTATTTATGTATTCATTTATTCCTGTAAATAATATTTTATTTAGGATTTATTGCTTTCGTTTATGTTTTTATTTTATTCATTTTTTAATATATTTTTATAGAAATTTTTTTGAGTAATATTCTTGATAAATATTTGTGTTTTAAGCTTGTTACATATGTTTTTTTTATTTTTTTTATTTTATATACTGTTTTTTATGTTTTTTATTTTACATATTTTGACTATAAATTTTATGTTTTAAAGAACAAGCTCCCGTTAGACAAACTACAAAAAAGTAGTTTATCGGGACTTTTTGAATTGTATTTTTTCTTTTGTAAAATTAAATTTTAAAAAAATTTAAAAATGCTTCTTTTAAGTACAGGTATCTTTAAATTGTTATTATTCTTAATTTCAAATGATTTAAGATGTAATACATATTATGTTCACCAAACAGATTATTATATTTTATATTACCACCTAACGCAATGGATTACTTGCTATAACACGACCCGAGCTAACGTAGCAAGGAGGGAATAACTTTATCAATTAATTCCATTCATATTATATTTTTTTAGGAAAGTTGCAAATGTCAAAATTACAATATAAACAATTTTAAAAGGTTTTAGAATGTTAATGTCAATAAACTATCCATACAGCGATAAATCAGCATTGAAACCTTGGAGGTTAGCCACCCAAACATAATTTTATTGCTTTTTCTATTTTTAAAATTCTTAATACATGGTGGAATTCAATTATAATGATTAAATAAAGGAGACTTTTTTAAATGCAATAAAAGTGGAATAAGGTTAAAAAGTGTATTTTATTTAATCATAATTATATTGCATGTTTCCATCGACTTCGTGTTCAAGCTTCTTAACTTTATTCACTAAATACCTCATGATCAATCTTCCTCGGGTTTATCAAATGGGTGATCTCTTTAAAATCGTTCCTCATAATACAGGGTTTCTAAAAATTCTTCTTTCTTCTTCGTATGATGGGGGAGAATTGGTGGAGGCCATAGTGGGATACTGAGGTTATTCAGCCAGTTGACTTCATCGTGAATGATCTACATAGCAATAGAATCCAACCGGTAGATCGCTCATAATTGAGGAAACGACAGCTAGAGTGCTTGCGCCACCAAAAAGCCATTTCGAGTCAGTTGTGAGTAAAGTGGCTACTATGCAGTACATGGTTTTCTGTGATCGAGAGTTCTGTACAACTGAGTCGGCAACTGTAGTGCAGCGTGCTCTTCGTCTCCATTTTAACATTGCACCTTCAATTAGAAAGAGCATTTGTCATTGGTATAATGAATTTGAACAAACAGGGTGTTATTAAAAAGGAAAAAGCCCGAGCCAACCGTGTTTATCAGAGAAGAACGTGCGAAATTGAGTCGATCATTTTGAATAATCCTGCATGACTAAAATGTTGGAGTAATCGTCTTTTTATATCTAGTATAATTTCGACGAAGAGTTTCTAAATTATTTAGCCTATTTTTGATATTTTTTTCTGGATTCGCCTATATATCCACATTTCAGAGGCATCTGTTTTTTGTGGTAATTAGTAGTTTATCGCACAAGTGTCCATGCTGTATAAATGAATAAAGAAAACATCACAAAGAAAATAGAACCAGACACGATTAATGAAGAGTATAAAAAAAATTAAAAGCGCGTTTTACCATCTACAAACTTTTTTACAAACACCCTTTGTTTACAATACACATACATATATACTTTCATAAAGTGGAAACTGTTGGAATCTCTATAAGTTTTGTGAGTTGTAACAGATGCTGTGCTAAGCCTAGCGAACTTCTTTAAATCCCTTGACGATATTTACACTTGGTGTTAATTCGAGATGAAAATATTCTAGGATCTTGGTTTTTACTAAAATATACAAAATTTCGCTCTTGTAAAATGGAAGATTGTTATCGTTTTCAATGAGGGGATGAATAAAATACAACATATAAAATGTAATTTTTTAATCATTATAATAAACCACTATCAATCTTCCGAAAATTTTGATTTAAGTTCAGTTATTTGTGGTTTACAAAAACTGTATTTTTGTATCGAAATTCTTAATGTACATCATGATAGCTATGGCATTTATATGAAGGGTTATTAACATGTCACAATTCTCTATCTGTTCAAGATAGACAAAGTTAACTACTCACCACATTTTTTTCAAGATTTGGCAATATCATAAAATAGAGATTTTTAACACATTTTAAATCAAATAGGTGAAGCGGTAGATGTATTCCTTCTCTCATTTTAAAAAATATATATTGTGGAATGTAATTTGATACGAGAGTCACATACTCGAATACCTCTATTTCTATAATTACTTTGAATTTTGATGACAATTTAGTTTTTGAAAAATAAATATATTTTTTTCATAGATTTATATCTTTACCTAACAATCAATCAATGGCGTGCAGTCCGTAATGGCTAAAAAGCTGTGCCCACCTTAAGAAAAACGAACCATAAAAAGGAGAAAAGAAAAAATGATTAAAAAAAACTGTGACAAAATCATCAAATCAAAATGATTTTTTTCATAAGTTGTGAATATTTTTTGTCACAATCGTTTTAAATTAATAAAACTGTTTCTAATTAACACATTTAAATTTTGACGTTCGGAAGATTTACGCTAAAACAATCTCCATTGATTTTTATATAAACAAACCCAAATACTATGAAAAAAGACTAAACACTCGCATTTCTAGAACTACTATCAAAGACTTACTCCAAATTCTTGTAATACATACTACTTATGGGCAACGGTATTTTAGGTACTTTACGACAAGAATTTTCAACATTCTACCAAAAAATCTGATTCACAAAAAAAATTCAAACGCAACGTAAAAAAATGGATTAAATGATAGGGCCTTTGCCGTTGCAGTCACTGTAATCCGAATTTATTGATTTAACCATGTACGGAACATATTTTATTATACCTGTATTATAAAATACATAATATGCAAAATTACTGCCTCAACACTGGCTAGCCTAGTGAGACGGGTTATATAAAACTTCAACTTATAACTATGCATCTCTGTTCTTTACATATTACCTCCTGTTATTATATTATTTTATATATCTACTATATAAACCACTGTACACTTACATTATTCTATTATACATATGTTTTAGTTATAATTAAACTTAACATATTATAGTTGCAACCTGATTTATAGGAATGGGGGGTATATATGTGAAGTCACGCATCCCCATACTGCTTGCACTTAAAGATGTAAAATAGTAAGACTGCACTCCTAGTACTTTTTCCGCAATTATAAAATGTTCGTTTTGCAATTTGTGATATAATGGTATCCCTCCACTAAAGATTTTACCATTTTCATAAAATGAAATTTTTGTTTCAAACACTACCGCTAGGTTAAAGACTAACTTGAAAATATTATTTTTTCACTGGAGGAAAAAATTAATGAACGAATTTATTACCTATTATTTCAATAACGCTCATGAACTATTATTAAACTATTCCTTTTACTATCGTTTTATCAGTTGAATGTATTTTCTGAACTATTACCTAATTTACCGAAGGGTTTCAATTGCATATATATATTTTCAAATAATTTTAATATTTTCATTTAAGTTTAGAAAAATTGTGAAAAAACTACAAACCACCTAGCTTTGATCTTAGAGCAATACACGTCACTGACATTCATAGACCTTTTGCAGTAAAACTGTATATCTCATTTTCGAATATTTAGTGACACTCGAATATACGAGTACATACCTTCATCTAAATGCCACAGTATTTCGGCGGTTAGAGATCCGGATAAACACAAGGCATAAACAAAAGATTATGATGGGACTTGTAGAACGGATGGTCAGAGAAAAGGATGATTTGAAAATCTGTGATGCGCAAAAAATTTCGGGGACGCCCTGGGAAGACAAACAACCATCTATAATAAGTATGTAAATGTGGATGAAGCAAGGAGTTTGTGTTATGACGAGTCTGTCCGGTTTTCATCATTTCTACCTAACCGTGTGGTACAATGATGTAATAATGTAAATTGATTTGCGAACTTTATTATGTTATTTACTTTATTATATAATTTTCCAAAAATCACTTCATGTACTATCAAAAAGAAAGGTTTGGAGGCGCCGGGTATCGATCCCGGTACCTCTCACATGCTAAGCGAGCGCTCTACCATCTGAGCTACGCCCCCGGTTGAAATAACTACAGTGCCGACTTAACACTTTTTAACGCATCGAGGTCAAGTTATCCAATTTGGACTAAAGCCAGTATTTGAATTCACAATTAACTGGTTTGTAAGAGAAATGTCACAAGATTTAAATATAGTTTAAAAATTCTCTTGTCATTTGGCGACTTAGGTTCGATTCCCACACAGTACAGTACAAAAATATATCATCCCATGCCCGTTAGTCATCGAATGAACAAATGCGTCGGATTCCCATCCAGGCGTCGCTAGTTCACGACACAAGAAACAATTTCTGCTTATTATGATAGCAGTGGGAGATTTAAAAATATTTCCAGACTGCACGAGGCATCTGACGATAAAGAAATATAGATTTGGATTTTTTATTATTAATTTAGGACATTTTACAAAAAATATAATTCAAAAAGTCCCGATAAACAACTTCTTTGTAGTTTGTCTAACAGGAGCTTGTTATTCAAAACTTTATCGATGATTTGTAAAGCGACATTTTGTGAAATATCACCTCAATAGCGCTGTATAAATATTTTTCCAATACTCTATCCTATTACTAACTATGGATAATCTATTAAAACAACTTATAACACGGCTAACAGAATGCATCCACTATTATCACCGATGAGCTATCGACCAATAATGTAAAACTATTTTTAAAATGTATCGCCAATAAGTGTGATGCCTCGTTAAAATACACATCTTATATATTATACCTGGCAGTACTGTAAATTAACACTGTTTATTTAATAATTGGATATATAGTTTTGCACACAGAGGACATAATTATTGGAAACACTGAGCATTGCATGTTACTGGAGGTACTATTTAGTATAATTATTCATGTTCTTTTTGTGTTCGTTTGAGGAAAGGAAAGCAAATTGTACGATGGGCGGTACGGTAAAGAGATTTGATTATCATGAGTTAGACATGTGTGAAGAAGTATGAAGCGATGTTTGAACATCAATGAAATAGTCCAAATGCATTATATTGGTCACAAATTACTTCATACTATTTTTTTTTTTTACTTTTGGGGGCTGAAATATTTATTTGCTAGTTGGAAATGCGTTGTAGGGAGTGTCTGGACAAAGCTATTCGTGTTTTTTTTTTCATCTCTATAAATAAACAAATGTTTTATTATTAAACAAACATATTTAAAAGCTCCATATATGATGGTGACGAGCTGAAAAGAGTTGGATTGTCTTAGAAATTGCACACGTTAAGTAAAATCATAACCAATATCCAGAGCACAGCAGAAGTCCTATATATTCTATGTAGATACATTATGAGTAGGCTTTCTGTAGGTACCTACTTACTACCAAAATATGTTATATTTTCATCTCGTATATAAATATTGTAGAAACCTTTTCCCTGAATTTTCGTACAAGACAAAGTATTTTAATATTGTCCTCCCCATCCTTAAACTATAACATTTTTTGCCAAATTTATACGTTCCGCGTATTCAAATTCGGGTCGTTATCCAAGATGGCTTCTCGGAATTTGCAGCAGGCAGACAAAGTTGCGGGCAGAGGGGGAGGGACGGAGGGAAATAAGGGTGGTTCCTTACGTTTTACGACCCCGTGGCTCGTTAAGGCGACCTGGCGTCTCTCCTTTACTGCCGTACGACCATGCTACCTCGTGGGCCAGTGATACTGCATCGTATAGCCAACCGAAAACGGCAACAACCACTGTAATAATATGCAAGCTTCTTTTTATGGCCGAGTCCCTGTTATGCTCGTTGCTCGTGGGACGTATTGGAACCTTAGAGTAACAATATAATTATTACTCCAAGATTGGAACAAGCCAAGTTGAAAAAAACGATTTTTTCGTGTTTTGCAGAACACACAATGCAGCTCGGCTGCGTACACTCGGCTTTTTTATATTCTAATAATACCGTTATATTTTAATATCAATAAAATATTTTACATAGATACTTTCAGATACAATACGAGCATCTGCGTATAACCAATTTAAGAGGAACGGCTGCGCTGCCTGTTTCATACATAACTTAATTTTGGAATTGAGGCCAAAATACACATCCAAACTGAATGACATATTTTTTTAATTAAAGGTTTAGTAAATATCTAGCAGGGGTGTGAAGTATTTTATTTATTTTTTGTTTTAAATTATGAAGTAAAGCCAATGAAAAAAAAAATCATAATTTTACAGGCAACTTAGAAATTTTTTTGCTGGATTATTGTTTTTTTTTTTTAAATTATCATATTAGCTATATAAATATGATTACGTTAACAAAAATATAAAAACAAAACCTTTTTTCGGGTCGATATTTTAAACTATATACGGCAAATTTGTATTCCAACGTCAATTGGTCGTTTTTAATTTTATTTAAAATCCACCATAATGCTTATTTAAAAAAAATATATATTTAATTTTCATTATATTTTCAAAGCAAATGGAGTAAAACTTTTTTTTTGTCACCATTAGCCCCCAAATAATTGTTAAAGCTGCCTCTAAAATCGCGAAAAATCAATCCCTTTAATGGTCTCTATTTCGTGATGTAAAAAAAAATTTTATCCGTACTAAATATTTACTATACTTTTCGATGAAAAAAAAACCATTACGTTTAGCTGAGTATTTTGGCCTCAAATTCAAAATTAATTCTTGTATGAAACAGGCCGCGCAGCCGTTCCTCTTAACACATTCTATCCAACGGATTATTATGCCTTATATAATATCTTTAATATTAAAATTATAAAATATTTTAAGAAAATAAATAAGTTATTAATACCTTTTTTAATTAAGGCTAGGCGCCGGTTTTATAACCATCCGTTGGTAAAGCTTGATATCACTTTTTAACTAATATTTGGTCTACCACCCGATTTCGCCATTTTATAAACGTTCGTCAGCTTACCGATTATTTGACAGCTGTCAGTTGTTGCCCGACGATAGCTTATTTGAAACCGTACAGCAATTTAATTAAAAAATACTGTATATAATTTGCATCTATGAAATGGATTTCTAATCGAGCAGTGAAAGTGATGATGAACGAATGACAATTATTTAATACAAAAAATGGACGAATAACGGTTCGTTAACGAAACGGTTCGTTACGTAACAGATATTTGATGGTTCGTTTATAAAACTGGCCCTTAGAAGAGATTTCGCATGTATCATAAATTGTTTCTCCCAGATTAAGGCAGTATCGTATGCAATATAATGACATGTTATTGCTTAAATCATTCATATTGTATACGGTTGGCTTATTTATATAGTTTTAGTAACGATCTAACGATCCGTTTGCTATTAGCATCTTGTAAAATTTAAGAAGCAAAAAGAATCGTCAAATATGAAAACACGAGATAGGCGTAAAAATTTTACACTAAAATAAAAAAAAATCTAATATATTCGGCGAGTAATCAATTAGATAGATCCACGTGTTTGGAATTTTTTGTTTCAATGTTCATATAAATAACCAAATAATTTTATTTTAGTGCGGTTTAAATACAGCTCTCATAACTAATAATAATATGACTAGCCTCAAAAATTTTGAAAGTACAAATCACGCACTTGTAAATAGTAGCATATACTCGTATGAATTAAAATGAATGTAACGCCACTTACATCGGACAGACGGCCGGTGGGGGGGGGGGGGGGCGGACTTTTTCAACTAGATTCAAAGAATATTATGCGTTGCTATAATAATTTTTGAAAAAACATTCCAAATTTAATTTGATTTTTTTTCCAAAATCACCTAGATAAAAATCACGTCTAGCTTTACAACAATGAGCCTAATCCTTTACATACTGCCCTGTAACTAGCTAATAACATATTCTCTATCTTCTTACTTATTTTATGTTATTATATTATGTACTAAACCACTCTTTTGTACAACCTGAAGTATAATGGAACCACACGGAAAAGTGTTATTAATTCCGCTGTAACTACATACATATGTTGTACTCACTTACTTATTTTACACTGAAATTATTATATTTTGTACTATATTATTATACTCCTATGTGATAAATGTCAATATGTAAAAGCCTTCTAGGCGTGAATAAATAAATAAAAGTAGAAGTAAAGGGTCCTGAATTACATTTACTGGAACAATTAAAGATTAACAAAAGAACAAATGATCCAAATGTTATAATAAACAATCAAAGAATGATATTTTCTCCACTGCTTAGAATTTCAAGAAACCTTAACAATAATATAATATATTTCCTTCAATTCAGGGATTTTCTAAACACTTTTTTTTATTAATTTTATTTAAACACCAGGGGAATAAATAACGAATGGCGATAAATTGACAATAGTATTCAGGTAATTATAAAATAATTAAGACAAACCTGCCATCATTAGATTGGAGAAAATCGATTTTATTGGTAAGTGCGTCACAGAATAAGAATTTTAACTATCGCGATTAAATTGGTTTTTACCGAAAATGTTAACTTAACAATTTAAACGGCATACAAATTTAAAAAAGGGTGAAGGTAAATAAAATCATAGAAATAAGTCGTCTCCAGGTGACCAAACTACAGTTTTAAAATGGCTTTGAACGCCGAAACAACTGTGGCAGCATTAAAAAAATAAATAAAAATTGCAGAGCTTAGTAATAACATTCTTAAATTGCATTTACTGTAACGATGAAAAAAATGTTAAATTGAGTTCTACAAATTAAACACAATAACGATATATAAAATTCTGATTCAACTCTGTTTCAAAATAGATACGCAGCCCTTTACGTCTAAACCTTCCCATGTTCAGAGTCTAATACAAACTACCACATATCACCATCGTTATAATAAAAACATAAAACTACAAAATATTACTTTTGTGCGTGGTTATTAAACCATACCATCACTTCTCCACAAAGTACTTGGGAGCAACTTTAAAAAGCTACTAAATAATCTTGCGACTTTTAAAATCTTGAATTACCGATTACTGTAATGTTTTTTTTTCATTCTTCTTAAAATCCCATAATGTTTATTTACTGGGTTCTTTCATAACAGCCTTTCCTACAACAATGTGTTGAAGCTTGTAGCCACGCTTCGAATTAACATAAAACATTCAAACTTTACTAAACCTTTCTGGGTCCTTCCTGTTTCCGGCATTTCCGTTCTAAATTTAAATATTCCCGTTTTAAAACTATTTCGCTACAACTATGGGGGGCGCGCTTTGGCTAAAACGTTAAAAGTTCCGCTGGATAACATTATGTAAATTAGTGACGTAATAATGAAGTTTTTTTTTGTTATATGCTCTATTGCTTTTAATGGAATATTTTTCTTTTGAAAATTTAACAGAAGAATAAGGTTCCTTTTGATAATATTTTTGATGGAAGGACGTTAACTACAGTGTGACATTAAAAAGTAGACAAAAATTGCTAAATTGATTGTTTAAAAGGTTTTAAATAACAACAACAAATATGACTCATTGGAAAAAAAAAAACTTCATTGTCCAAGTGCATATGTTTCACCTTAACCAATTTTTTTTATCGTTGTGTTTATTCTGTTTTAATAATAATAATAATACTTGGTTGACTTTTATAGCGCCGCTTTTGTGAAAAATCACCGCAAGGGCGCTGTACAAATACTGCTTGTTAGGGTTTATCTTATTATATATAGATTCAGAAACATACTTACCTGGTAGGTCACTCCAGATTAAAACGTTAAATTACAAAGTTGTCGCTTGAGATGATAATATTTTGCACGTACAGGACACATACGAGTACACAAGAAAACACTGCACATTGCTTGATATTGCAGTTACTGTTTAAATCCTATTTGTCGTTGATATTATATTTATTAGAAGGCTATTGGAAAAAGAAGAGTTTGTATTTATTGGAAAGTTTATTTTATTTGAGATTTTTGATAATAATTATTTACAATGAAAAATATTTATAATTACTTAGAAAGTTGTGGACTATGAAAAGTTTCAAATTTTTCGGTTAATTACTTTAAGTAGGTATTAACGGGTAGCTTCGCCGTGTTAATTAGGTATGCAACTGAGTCATTCATGGATATGACTTTCCAGAGAGATGAGTTTTAAGTTTTGCCCTGAGTCTATAATCAATCTTAGTTCGTATGGCAGTTTATTCTAGGCTTTAGGACCTGACGAATTGAAAGCTCGCTCACGAAACTTAGTGTCTGGCGTGCGCTTTGGTTCCTTCAGTCTTCCGATGGCCGATGACGTCGCTGATCTAAGAGTTGACTGGAGTGAATTGGAATTTTCAGACAAGTTTTCGAAATCACCTTTCAGTTTTTAACTCTTCGTGATGCCCTAGCGAATTCTTGGATGCGAACAAAATATTTTTTTCAAATTTTTGGCATTCGGTTACCAGCAATCCCACGATCCAGTTTAAGCTTTCCTAAGACAAATCGCTTGTAATTGTATGTATATATTTTTTTTATTTAAACTTATTAAATTGAATAATGTTATTATTAAGTTCTTCTGTTTTGGCGTTTAAGGCCATTTTCAAACTGCCAACAGATGTCACAATAATAAAAACTACAAATACTTGCAGGACTTAATAACAACATTATTAAATTTGATGTACATTAAATTAAAAAATTAAATATAAATTGAGTTCTACGAATTAAACACAAAAACAATTAATATGTAATAATAAACATAGGCAACTGCAATGCAATTTCCCTCACTCGTGATATTAGGTAAAAACTTTCCTCTTCTTTTGGTCAAAATTTATAAATGAATTTAAAATTATACTTTGTACGTAGGAAAGGCTTCTATAAATTTCAGTATTAGAGTTAAGGAACACCTAAGGTGTTTAAATAATAACTATTATTCTGAATTTGCCAATCATATTTTAGAAACCAATCACTCATTTGATATAAATAAAGATTTATAGTTTTTAATACAAATACAACAATTTACAATAAGACGAATTTGAAATTTTAGAAATCAGAAAAAGCGTTAATAGTGAATTAAATTTAATAAATAATCAAGTTTTTTTTTAAATATTTATCTCTTAAATTTTTTTCATATTAATATTATTAGTAAATATATATATTTTTTTTTTTAAATTTCTGATACAAATTTGTAGTTCAATGTATAATAATTTTTTTATTAACATTTTTGATTAATTACTTACCTACTTTAATCAATTTTTGTTTATGTTTATAATTTGTCTATAATTGACGTTATTATATTTAGTATTCTATATTTTACTTATGAAAAAAGCTTCGCTTTCGAAACATGTTGATATGTATATATTAATAAAGTGGTGATTAAAAAATCATTTTCAATTCATTTGTTTTGTAACTAAATAATTCATAAACTTTATTGCTTACACCGCACATGTTGTAAACACATTTAATAGAGATATTTACACGCCGATTGTATATATAAATATATATATTATGTGATATATTATGTATGATGTTTTTTATGTAAATATTATTATTTGTGGTTCTAAAAAAAAATGAAATTACGTATTAAATTTGATTGTTATAAATCGTCCCTGAAATTTTCCTCGATCGAAACCCTGTGATTGTTTTATTAATTCACGCCAGGGTAGTTTTCAATAGCCGCTCCATGTTGGCTCCGCAACATGTTGCCTTCATCCCCTCGGATAGAACCTTTCAAAAGGGAATTATGATCGTCCAACCCCTCATCCCCTCAACCCCTCGGCCACCATACTTATAAAATACCATCTCATTCTTCTACCTAGTTCGTATAGGTACTTGCATCAATGGAAGATGAAAACTATTATCTTACGTTGAATTATTTTTTATACAATGTTGTATTTTATGGAATTGATAGGTAGGTACTGTATAAGGAAGCAGATGATATTTTATGTATAATAGTGGGTACTTCACGATGTAACCCTTTCTTTAGAGTGGTTTCCTAAAGCTTTGATAAGCTACATTGTAAAGGAATAATAATAAAAACGTTTCGGTTGAATATTTAAAAAAAAAAAAGTTGCATTCCTTTTTATTTTATTTCTATAGCCTTACAGTGTGGTCATTACATCAACTGGTCTGAAAATGAGAAAAAATACTGATATTTATTATAAATATGGAAATCGCACGTATTTATGCCTTTTGGGAAAAAATTTAAAGCCCTGGAATGGCATTATCAACGACGCGTATAAACAAACATTATATTACGCCGTTTAAATGAAACAGATCGTATACCAGTATTTCCATGGAAGGTGCTTTAAAAACTAGCACCATTGTTCCCTTCATTACTGGGCATAGAAGCAACAACAATTGTACAAAATTTGTATTATTTTAATGGAAAAAAGTTTAATTTTTACGACTCGTTCTAGTACTCAAATGTTTCCACACGGAACGACTTGCTGGGTTTTGGGTTTCCTACTTCCTTTAACTTGAATATCTTCAAGATCACACAGCATGCTTAAAGGATTTAAATAAAAACAATTAAACGGAAATACTAATATTCATTTAAAGACATACAAGAATTTAGCATTCCCATGAGTTATCAATTCAACTCATTTTGGGACTGTTAATCTTTGCTACATAGTATTAAGTTTAAGAATGTTGTATGTATATCTAAACAATAGGAATGTAACATAAATACTTCTATAGGCTTGAAACATACAGATACAATAGACATACATAACAACGTTTTACAAGAGAGAAATATACCTACACCAGAATCTACAAAGCTTAAGGACGGCTATCAGAACGATGGTTTTTCAAATAGCATATAAAAAAAGTAAGAACTCAAAACATCATTTCGAGATTTGTTTGAAGCGCACGCATGTCTCATTTCCTCAGGCAACATGTTATAGCTGGTGTAATCAATGTATTCCAATGATTTCAGTCTGTAATTTGTCGAGTGTGTTTTTGATATGTGTAGTTTGTGGTGTTGTCGTGTATTATGTTGGTGAATGTCGTGATTATAGTTAAGTTTTATATTTGTGTGAGTATGGCATTGAAACATATTTAAAATAGTTTTTGTTATCTCATGTCTAGGAATCATCTTAAACGGTAATACTAATGCGTGTCGGTAAATATCTTTAACGGGTAATCCTATGTAATGTATCCCATGGCAAACCAAAAATGTTACGAAAGGTCCTATTTTGAATTATCTGTACCTCAGATACCATTTTATACATAGATACATATATGAGAGCAAAGAAACTATTGCTTAAAATTTCGCTTCTCAAACAAAATTTCACCATCTGTAGGCAATTTTAGTTAGTTGAAACCCATCAAAAGACGCAGTTTTTAAGCACTTTAATACTCGTCTGATACAAATAATCCCCTGAACTGGCGGCTCTGTGAACTACTCAGAGGTAGAGCCACAGACCCCGACGTACAGAACACAGGACACAGAATACAGGACACAGCCTTACAATGCTTCAGCCACAGCCAGTACCGCCACGATCATCCAAGATTAAAATCCTCGCTCCAATAACCACCGCCATTACTTCTATTGTTGTTTTCTGGTCGTGGAAGGCTGGTTTCTCTGTTGAAGCCTAGTTTTAAATAAATATTATTATTTATTTAACTTGATACGTTTTCGCACTATAAATCATAAATACTATTAATACATGAACTTATTAACGCCGATAAATTGTAAACACGTATTTTTATTGCGAAAACGAATGAAAAAAACGTTTTTTTTACGTACTGAATAATTAGCCAAAGGACGGTCGTTTAATAGAAATAAACATTTTGCAACAAGATTTAACATAGCATATAAAAAAATTACAAGTAGGTACGTTTTATGCTAGCAACAATAAACCTTGCCGTTTAAAAGCAGCTTCGTTGATACCAAATATGTCAATATCTGAATTGATTCTGTTCAACAACAAGATTGCCCCCCCCCCCCCACCCGCATGACCATTGGCATGTTGGTCCTGCAGGTTGGGAGATAAAACAGTATATGCTGTCGATGACAGAGATAACCCCATCGAGAACATATAAATCAATGCTCTCTATGATGGCCGAGAACCATCCACGAATCTGGCTGAAGAAATGTGTACTTCCCTTCTGACCCTTAGATGGTTCATTCCGAGCATAGATCCAAGGATAGTAGCCATATCCCCTCAGGCAGAGAAATCTCAGAAATTTCTTCTGAACTCTCCAACATGAGCGAATACTTCAGCTGATGTAGGCTCCAAATTATCGACCCCCTCTAATGTCTACCCCTTACTACCTTAAATCTACTCTTTCGTTTTATTTTACTTCGTAATATCTGCGTCCTTGTGCTTTGAATCTGTAAATGAAAACATCAGCAATTTAACTCTTTATCAAAACAATGCCAATTAATGGATATTGCATGTTATCACGTGTAGACAAACTATGCACTGTAAAACAAACCTTACACGAAGCTTACTGAAAAGTGTATTGCCTCGTTCTTGTATTAATTTTGCAAATTTTGTTCAGCAGTCCTTGCCGCAGATTCAGAAACAATGAATTGCTTTCCCTCAATTAACACTACTAATTATGGGTACCATTCTCCACTATCCAGAACGTAGAGATTTGTTAACTCAAGCCAGGGCCTTCAACTTTTTGGTATCAGTCTAAATGATTTTTGACAAGCTTTACGATAAAAGAATTCATAAATTCATCTACTAATATATCTAAATCCATGAACTCTACCAAAACCTTATTCAGGCTTTGACTTATATGTTTTCTCCAATACATATTTTTGTCATTGCTTCATTCATGTATTATGTATGTACTGTTCTTTTTTCTGTAGTTCTTGTTTATCTTATTTCATATTGTGTATTTTGTGTAATTGGTCCGTTTGTATAAAAAATAATTAACTTATTAATTTCTACGTATCCAACTTCCTCAAATTCAATTAATGTTTCAGTAGCACTGTAATAAATATGTATTTTTAAGTACACATAATTTGACAAAATAAAATTAATGATTTCAAAAAAGAGGTTTGGAGGCGCCGGGTATCGATCCCGGTACCTCTCACATGCTAAGCGAGCGCTCTACCATCTGAGCTACGCCCCCGTTAAAAACGTCCAGTACAAATCCAAGTAACTGTTACAAACTCCATCCTTGTACTTGAAAATATTCTAATATAATTCAATTAATTCATGCCCGACTCGCATTCCTAGACGCCTTAAAAAGCCTAGACTTTCACTTTTCCAAAGGCCAAATAAAATAAATTTGCATTGGCATTAATAAAGATTACCATTGGACCAGCGAGAAACTCGGTGAAAAAGAGCCGAGTAACCGTTTACAGTTGATGTCGGCAGTATTAGTACGAGTGCTGATTTTCGTTTTTCCTCCTTCGTTTCATTCAAGCCTCTTGAAGACTTTCCCCTTCCATGACCCGTCTCAAAACGATGCCAAATCGGGTAGTGAAACCGTTTTCCTAGCTTTAAACAAAAAATTCAAAGGGAACTCTCGTGATATGTTGCATAATTATAATAAAAATGAAAAATTCAAAAACGCCAAATAATGTAATAAACGGAGATTTTCTGAAATATATATTTTTTTATATGAGTAACGCAAAAGAGCCCTAGCTGCTCCCAACCGTTTGGAGCCAGTTAGACTATGGCATCCCCAATTGAGGTATGTTGTCAGGCTGAAGGTTTGAGGAAGGGGACGGTGGTAGGTAGGGGAAGGAGGTGGGTAGGGAAGGGAGGAAGGTAAAGAAGTACCTGACTATTCAGGTCTGGTCACTAAACACGATTACAAACATTTCAAGCAACGTTTCGATTTTGAATGGTGGTCTTTCACAGGGGCAATACTTAAAGTATCTACCACTCTGGAACGTGCCGCAAATATGTTATTTTAAATGAATAAATTGTGAAATAACACAAATTAATAAATAAATTGAAATTTGAACCCGCAACCTCCGGATTCGTAGCCGAGGATCGTAACCGCTCACCACGAAGACCGTCAGGCCGATATATGTCGCGCAATTGTAGTTGACCATAACAACGCACACTTAAAATTACATATGTATAGGGTACTTCAAAATGATGTTCTTGCGAAACGTCACTGAGATACAGCCTCTTGTCTTTCTTACACCAACTTATTGTTTTTAGCGGAAAGGGGACGACAAGTGTTTGAATTGAATATTTGAAAAGTTTTGCAGTCATTATGGTATATTAAAAATGACATTCTTCAATATCGCTGCTTTTTTTCTGAAATAAAAGAACATGTTTGAATTATGCTCCATTCAAGTAATGCATCTGCCTGAGTACTGTGTTCATGTCAACTCTGACTGCGATATATACTCGTCCACAACGATCAATTTACAATATTGTATATATATTTATATTCCTTGTCTTACCTTTATCGACATAAGTACGTCGAACAGAAGGAGATTATATGTACAATTTGATTAAATTGAAGGTTCCTACCTATCTGTTTTATAAATTGCATCGGTCGCGTGACTTTAATGCATACAATGCACGCCAAACAGATATTTAACCACTGTATTTGAGGGTAGTTACAGCTATTCCTCAACAAACTTTGAAATGAAATACCACTATTATTGGAAGGTCAACATCCCTGCGGTGCTTCAAGAAGTTCTGAAGCGAATGGTTGCTGACTGCTCAGTCAGCCGCACATTATAATTGATAAATACGCTGATTAATTTTTTTGAAAAACGAACAGCTTTTAATGCAAATACATATTGAAAGGATGTTTAACAAAAGGTAAGTAAATAAAGTTTCTTGTGCATAGTGGTTAAAAACAGATGTTTTTATTTATGAAGCTAACAAAATAAAGAAAAAAAAGGAAGGAGGTAGAGGAAGATGAAGATATGATCCGGACAGAACATCGGAAATGATGAAATGGATACTTAGGTTAGTCATTTTGCAAAAAAATATTAGTGATTTTTATATTTTTGGCTTTAAATTTTTATTATTTAAAAAAAACGTTTATTTAGGTGTAGAGATATTATGTAACTTTAACTTCATCTAATTTCTATGGTTTATATGGGGACGCACTTCGGGTTTTTGAATGTATAGCTAAGAAGTGACCTTTTTGTCAATTGCTAAAATTATATTTGTTCAAATAAAATATGTAAAATCACTTGTTCAAAAATAATAATAATTATTATTATTATTATACGAGTAGATGCTTAAGCCTCGTTTAAAAATAACTGGAACAGAATTTTTCAATTCGCGTTAACTAGAATTAAAATTTAAACTCCTTAAATTCAACGAAAAAACTGGTTGCAAGCCAGAAACGGTAACTATCGATGCGCATGCGTGGTCGTTTCTTTAAATCCCGCCAAAATATATCTTTATTATACCTACCCCGGGACACAATTGGGGTAGATTCGTAGGAGGACCCACGTACATACATCCAATATACGTACATACAGATATACCTATCTAACTACCCCACCTATCTACCTACACCTATCTGGAGATGGAATGATTTTTAATGCGTATTTCAGTAGCGTACAATATTATTTCTCTTTTATTTTTATTTCTGTGGAAGAAATAATTTTATTTTTAGTGCGATTCAATATAAGGTAAATACATACTATGCTGTGAAAATAGGAGAGATCATTTCACAGTTATAAAATTCATTCAGAATTAGTGATTGGGTGTTACGTACGACTGAGGAACATGGCATAAGTAGAACTTATTGCTATTCGGCAATATTATAATCATTTTAGATTTTTGACATAATTATTTGTTGTTTTATGGTATATTTGACATATTATTGTTTATTACTAATATTTTTATACATTTTCTAGCCTAACATAACCTAACCTAACCTCCCCACATTCTGGAAAAAGTATTAATACTTGTTTCTAAAATGATTAAGAATGTATATAAATTCATGGTACTCTTCATTAATTAGGTACGCTGAGTTCTATGTACCTACTTCAATAGATTCTGTGATTTTATTTAAACGACGGTATAAATACATGTTTAGTTCTCCAATTTTAATCCTACAATTGGGAATGGAGTAAAATTTATTCTTTACAACTTCAACTAATTTTTCACTGAAGTGCCGACCGATCGCGCTAGCTTTCTTCAAAATATGCTTTCCTTTAGTTATTTCCTCAGCAATGCGTTTATCTTCATAGTAGCAGGTTGCGCCTTTTTATCGTAGGTAAGTTTGTAATTTTTTTTCACTTAGGAAATTTGACGGTGGCAACAAATGAGTGAAATTTACTGATCGCTTCTCAGACACAATAAACGAGTGAATTATGCATATCATTGATAAATTTAACCAATAATTTTTTTTTTTTATGAGTGGTCGCAATCTGTATTAGCATAAACGACATAAATTAATCGAAATTAGGAGAAAAAAGCACAATTTAAAAGTGGAGTAAGATTTTCTTCTCACGTTCACTAATGAATTTTCAACCTTTGGTCACGCATACGAGTATAAACATTCTTTTAGATTTTTTTACTCAACCCCATTGTGAATGAAAATTAATTTCAGAATGTTTGGAATATAATTAATTGATTTAATGTCGTTAGACAAGTTCGATGTACATAATTGATGAAAATGATAAGAGAAGAACTTGCAAAACGATTTCACCACATTTATAACATTACCCCACATTTAGCAGCGTTTAAAGTATCGGTACATCCATAAAAAAATTATTGAAATAACTTATTGAAGCATATAAACTTCACTACAATATTTTGTTACATCTTTGAAGATAATATTAACAAACTTCAGAGTAGAGATAAAAAGGGTATATGAAAAAATTGTATACTGTTTAAGTGTATGTGTCTGTGTTATTAAGTATTTAAATAATCAAAAATGTACTTCGTAATCACCACTTTATCATTATGTATACATATGAACAGCAGTGTGTGTGTATGTGATGTGGGTGTGTGTGTGTGTGTGTGTATCTATGTGTCTGAAAAGTGCTATGTACTGAAGAGTTGTGATTGCGCATTGATTTTAAGAGTAATATTTTTCTTAAATGACGGTAGGGAGTCAAAAAATATGTCGACATTTAGGTTGGGAAAAAGATAATAAAATGTTTGAAGAACGTGGGATATTTGTGGATTTGCTGCAGCGTTTATTTCAAAAACATAGTTTCGAAGCAAAATAGTTTCGTTTGGCGAGTACGTTTCGATGGTATGTTAAGATTAATTTGAGATAAGAGTTCAGGGCAGTCTATTACATTATTTAAGATTTTATACAGGAATATAGTGTCGGCTACTAGAGATTGGAGTGCACATTGATAATTTATAATTAGATTACCACGTATGAGAAAAACAGAATCACATAACACCTTAATGTAGAGAGGACTTAGAGGCACCTCATTATTCCTGAAAGTCTGAAGAAAATAATTGTTATAATAATAATAATAATAAATGTTTATTCCAGTATGTAGGGAAGTTAGTGCAGTCCCATACATTCCATACAAAATATACATGCTATAGTTATAAAAAATATACAAAAATGTACAAAAGTTTAAAAAATAAAATAATAATAAAACGGTATGTGAATTATACAGATAAAATATAAATTAAAATAAATAAAAAAAATATATAACAAAAAAAGGCACATGAAAATAAAGCCTTTTAGGTACTTCGGCATTTAATTTGTGCTTTGTTATACTTACTGTAAAACTATAATTATATGAACAATGCAATGTAACCATGTACGTATCTGTTTATATACATAAAATGTAATATGAACTAACTAAATAAAATATGAAACAGAAAATAAACTTCTTTTTTTTTTAATTCTTCTAATCTTCATTTTCTGTTTCATATTTGTGATTAGTTAATATTATCTTCAATAATTTAAAAAAAAAAAGTATTAAATTTATTTTTGTTAATTTCGAAGAGTTGCGCACGCCTTCCATAAGAAACATTTTTATTCATTCCCTTTAAAAGGTTACCCGAGATATCGCAGACAATGGCAACAATCAAAATGTATAAAAAAGATGATTTGGCGCTTGGATTTTATAAAAGTGATATTATAAATATATCGCGGTGGCTTTATTACCCCACACAATCCGCTGTGCGTTCGCGAAACGGGAATTGATTGCGGCCTCATCCATTGTGGGCCCATTGTGAGAAATGCGAAATACGAATTGAGAATTCCAATTCAATCCGCCATTGTTAAGGGAAGTTTTCGGATTAACTTCGGTATATTATTATTATTTATGAAAGCAGATATAATAAGAGACTGAAAATAGGAACCATAATCAAATTAGGAAGGTGAAGACTTGGCAGAAGAAATAACGAAAAAGACTTATAGGTGTACTTGCATATGATGAACTTTAAAATGTTTATGAATGTAGATGAAAAGTTAATTTAGATTGGGAATCCGACATAACTTTATCCTTCTTGTGGAAAGGTTACTTTTCATATATATCTATCGAGAATGTGAACCGGGAAAAACAGGAAAATTATAGTGTCGCTTTGCACAATAGTCGACATTCTAATAACATATGTCTATTCTTATTAGTGCCGGGAAGAGAGTAGTTTGAATGCAATCCAATATGTAAAACTGTTGCCATAACGTTTTAAAATTAGTATGAAAAACATTAAACCCGCCGTGTTGTATTGAAGTTATCTCATAGATATACCACCTTGGTTAGCCACAGATTACATATTCAAAAGAAGGAGGTTTGTTTGGGTAGAGTATTTTCAAAATGGTAAAACACAAATAGGTACCTACTTAAGAACTTTATTATTTAGATATATTTTGAAAAATAAGTGTTTGGAATGAAATAAAAATTTCGAGTCACAAGACACTACTTTCGTTGATAAATCAATTATGGCACCCAAACAACAAGCAAGAATTCACAACTTCATAAATTTATTAAAAAAAATATATAAGCTGGTTTATAATAAGAATGCCTTATTCCCGAAGGCATTTGTAGGTGATTTTTAGCTTTTGTCATTGTTATGCAGTGTAATCTACCCACAGATCTGCAGAATACATTGAACAGTATTCTTTTAACGTTTATATGTAGTTAATTGTTTGGCCATAAATCAGTAAAGAATATCTACAATGGAATACATCAACGCATCTCAACATACATGATGGGTGATGATAATGAATGTAAATATTTTTTTCATATCAGATAATATGTATATAAGACACAATTGTTAACTCCTGTACATTTGATATTTCAGATAAGAACAAAGGTGCTAACTCCTGTATATTTGATATTTCAGATAAGAACAAAAGTGCTAACTCCTGTATATTTGATATTTCAGATAAGGACACAATTGATAAGTCTTGTATATTTGATATTTCAGATAAGAACACAATTGTTAACTCCTGTATATTTGATATTTCAGATAAGAACAAAGGTGCTAACTCCTGTATATTTGATATTTCAGATAAGGACATAATTGATAAGTCTTGTATATTTGATATTTCAGATAAGAACACAATTGTTACCTCCTGTATATTTGATATTTCAGATAAGAACAAAGCTGCTAACTCTTGTATATTTGATATTTCAGATAAGGACACAATTGATAAGTCTTATTTCTTTGTTATTTCAGATAAGGACACAATTGATAAGTCTTGCATATTTGAGATTTCAGATAAGGACACAATTGATAAGTCTTGCATATTTGATATTTCAGATAAGGACACAATTGATAAGTCTTATTTCTTTGTTATTTCAGATAAGGACACAATTGATAAGTCTTGCATATTTGAGATTTCAGATAAGGACACAATTGATAAGTCTTGCATATTTGAGATTTCAGATAAGGACACAATTGATAAGTCTTGCATATTTGAGATTTCAGATAAGGACACAATTGATAAGTCTTGCATATTTGAGATTTCAGATAAGGACACAATTGATAAGTCTTGCATATTTGATATTTCAGATAAGGACACAATTGATAAGTCTTATTTCTTTGTTATTTCAGATAAGGACACAATTGATAAGTCTTGTATATTTGATATTTCAGATAAGGACACAATTGATAAGTCTTGTATATTTGATATTTCAGATAAGGACACAATTGATAAGTCTTATATATTTGATATTTTTAGCGATTGCGATTAGAATTGTATTCATTGTGTTAAAAAATCGTAATGATTTTTTTCTTGAAATGCTTTTAAAAAAAATTATGAGATACGATAAAAGGACAAGATAAAATATTTACTTATTTATACTGGATTTTTACAGACGTTCACACTTACGTGAGAACAATTCAGTAATAAAAAGTCAGTTATTATACACAAATTACAAATAATCAGACAAAGGATATACAAAACATAAAATCACAAAAACTGACTCAATTATACATAATACAATAGAAATAATAGACACAAAGAGATACACAAGTCGTATAAAATATAATTAAGTGATACATAATATAATATATTTCCTTTTAATTGGTGCCTAGATATATATTATTCTTCAACATTAACTTGGTTGCCGCCTACCAATCAATATTTTTATAAGAACGTACCTTCTATACATTTTGTTTATTTTTTTTTAAGATGTTCAATGCACAGTGGCGCTCTGCATCGAAAACTTACGGTGGTCGCGGCTTGCGAACTATCTGCCTATTACGATGCATTGTGTGCGCGTACGCGGTAACCAATGTTAAACACGTTCAGGTCTATTTGCGGCCTCATCAGAGGGATTGTGGTTCCAAGACTCATTGTTAAGCACTTTGCATTAATCCCAGCCGCACATTTCCTTTCATCTCGAAGTAAAAAGGAGGCGGCGTTGGTTAGATGTTAGAGAGAATTTTCTCACACTTTTCGATGTTCCTTCCTTTTAAGTATTTTTTTGTAATTCCGTGCTTTGAAATTCACTTTTTCAATCCCTTTAGCCGTGTGATAAATATTACCAGAGCGAAAATAAAAACAGTTATATTTTTTTCTCTTCCTGTAGTGTCTAACTTTGTATTTAGGTCTCCAACTATCCACAGTGACTTCAGAGCCCAAAATAAAATTTAAAAAAAAAAACAGATAAATAAATAGCAATCCTTGAAACACTTATAAAACATACACAATACGGTTTGCAAGACAACGTAACTTTCCAATATTTGATATGTATTAAGAATTGAGATGCAGAAATAAAATATAATAACTCCCATTATATTTCAGTTCTGCATCTAAAATATAAATATAATAACCCATTTTCGACACGATGATCAGAGGGTTGTTTGGTCGAAGTGTCCCTATTGCCCACACAGAAGCTAAAAAACATTTCTAAAAAATGAAACGGTTGCGGGTCCTGTTTCATACAAAACATAATTTTGGATTTGAGGCCAAAACACTCACCTTAACCTAATTATCTTTTTTTTCATCAAAAAGTATAGTAAGCATCTAGTACGGATTAGAAGTAATTTATTAAATTTTGTTAAACATTATGGAATATAGGCCATTAAAGGAATTGATTTTTCGCGATTTTAGAGGTACCTTTAACAATTATTTGGGGGCTAACGGTGACGTAAAAAAAAGTTTTGAAACATTAATAAAATATAAAATTTTAAAATTATATATATATTAAAATAAGCATTATGGTGGACTTTAAATTAAATTAAAAACGACGAATTTACGTTAGACCACAAATTTACCGTACATAATTTGAAATATCGATCAGAAAAACTTTTTTTTAAATGTTTTGTTTTTGTATTTTTACTTACGTAATCATATTACTTAGCAAATAAGATTGTTTTTCAAATACAATAAACCCGCAAATCATTTTCTAAGTTGCCTCTAAAATTATGAAAATTGTTTTTTTTTCGTGGGATATACTCGTATATGATAATTTTAAACAAAAATAAAAAAAATACTTCTCATCCATTCTAGATATTTACTAATCCTTTAATTTAAAAAAATATGTCAATCAGTTTGGATGTGTATTTTGGCCTCAATTCCAAAATTAAGTTATGTATGAAACAGGCAGCGCTGCCGTTCTTTTATTAAGTAGGTTCCCGGGTCTAGACAATAAAATATAATCTAAAGAGAAAGCTGGTGTTTACTCTTTCTTAAATATATGACTGACCATAGGAGAAACGAAGATAGACCGAGTTTTAAGAGAACTGTCATTTGGTGGCAGATATGGCACAACTTGACTCGAGTGAAAGAATAAAAATCCAAAGTTTCAAAACTTTCGCAGTTATGACGACATATCAATAAACGGTCTAATTCTGGGGTATATTGTTCTTATTCGTGAGTAATTAATACAATAGGTAACAAACAAAAATACAAATATATTTCAGATGTTTCAACTACTTTTGAAAGTGTCCTTCAAGAGAAATACTCGTATGATCTATCTAACATCAATAGGTACTTCCGAGTGAATATCTATCAATATTATGTCAGTGCAGGAATAACGCTTGAGAGCTTTCACGCGTTCATTAGACCGTGAGAACAATATCAATTCAACCCCTAACAATAGGTACATCTAGGACCTAGGATCCTTGGTCAATAATAGAGCCTTTCACTGCGGAGTCCTTTGCAATCCACACTTTTCAATAATTGCATTCTAAACACCCCGATATGGATGCAAAAAGCCTTAAATGTGAATGGTAATGGATAGTTTGTTGTTGTTTGTTTGTGAGTTTCATTTCCTAGTCCAACACTTCTGCTTTCGGCGCCTTCCAAATTGTATTATTCAATTGTCAACTACTGTTTTTTTTTACTTGCCGACAAATGCCTTTGTGCAAGATTAAAATACCCAGTTAAACGTGGACTACATTTAATGGGCGTCTGTGGATGTAGATTTGAACGCGGTGTTTTAAAAGGGGGTTGGAATGGAGAAATATAATATTATTGAGAAATATAAAACAATTAATTTTGTCTATTGGCATATTTTTTTCTTAGATAAGTGGAAATTTAAAAGTTCCATGGCTTATAATAGAAATGATGCAGCGAAATGAAACAGTCGCGTAGAAATTCTAGAAAGATAAACTGTTCACATTTCGCTATGCCAGAATTCGCTTTAGAAGAGTATTTGCTTCTAAAATTGCTTTAAAGTTAGGCCATTACATAAAAGGTCGGTCGATTTCGTATTATTGATTATTGTGTATCTGTAGTCATAGTACTGATAGCTACCTTGTAATATTACATTATTTCCCATATAAGACACATGTATCAGAAAGAGATGTTAAAATACGAGCTCTCGGCAGTATGGCCATACCAGATTTTCATTTTTATTTTATTTTTTATTTTATTTTATTGCGTATAACTACTGCGTACATTTACTATACACATGAATAAACAAGAATGACATAAATTAAAATACATTTTTGCATGTCTCTTGAAACCTTCAGGTTTGTGTTGAAAATATCAAGAGAGATGTAACTTAGCAGTACCATACTCCTGTCATGCTGTGCTGAGCTAACACGTCTGTTCTACCATGTGGTATGCATATCAGACCGTGATGCCGACTCTGACAGTACAAACAGCTTATAGCATTCCAGGAGGTATGGACTGTCTATCAAATTATGTATAATTTTATACGCCGTTACTGAAAGGGCCCTACTCCTAGATTTCTAGACGTCTCGGGGAGCAAATCTTCATGGTACTTAAATTTCGGGTAGTCGCCATGCATTCTCATATTTAAATATCGGAGTTTTTTTTCAATTATATGAAATACTGAGAGTTAAAAATGTCATCCCATCTTCTTCCCTTTGTAGTATTCGCGTGGGGGACCCATCACCTCGAAAAGGCGCCTCCAGGCATCCCTGTCCTAAGCTATTTTTGTGGAGTCGATGACATTTCTTAAACCTCATTATATCTAATGGGAGTTTTCACCAAAAAACACAAAAATAAACCCACGCAAACATACCAAAAGAAAGTCAGTCAAGCAGTAAAATATTATGTAGACATGTAGTTACTTAAACACCTCAGCATTCCAAGACACCTTTCCTTAATGTGAGGTCCGGCTTTGTACACAAAGCACTCCACACACAATAACGCCCCTCAATGCCCGAAATACGGACTGTATTTAATGCTCATCAGAGCACGGCCAAGTGCACAAATCTCACTCCATCTCACATCTCTTGAACTCGGGCTCTCAGCCGGACTTTACGCTTGGCCGGACTAAGATGCCATCGATACTATCGGCAAGATGTTCTATCTACTATACAGATATTGAGAGATATGTATATTTCTAGTTGCTGGGATTGAACTGGTCTGTCGCTTCGGATCAAAGGTGCCGGCCGACTTAGGTCCTTCTGCGGCACCTTTGTAGGTCAAATGTGTCCCATTGTTGTGTAGGCAAAAGTAGCCGAAATGTTAGGATCTTGCCTAATTGTGGCTGTTTGTGTTTGCTGACAAATGGCTTTGCCATGGCGGTAGGTGGGACTTAGAAAGGCGTTACTTGGATGATCAAAAACATTTTTGAATTAGTGTCAGGAGTAGAGTTTAAATGAGTGAGCTATGAACACCTCCAGGGTGAGGAACTGTTTCATTTGATCGACGCCACTGAGCTACTTAATGTATAGTTATTAAATACCTTCTTAAGAACATATAAATGACGTACTTTCAATAATCGGCTCTTGACATCTTTTGATGATTTTTAGCTTCCTAGATGATGAAATTCCACTTCTGACGATCCATTGCTTTTTGCTTTCAGAATATGCCTCTCCAGGTCAGTCTGCCAAAGCTCAATAATTCATGAAACGGAGCCTATGCTTAAAATTTCATCAAATAATTAAATCATAATGGAGACATCACCCCTCTCTCGCTCTAACCTCTATATAGCTATATCTATAGACAATCGACAATCTATTGACAATCTCTATAAATTAGAGCGAGAAAGGAGAGATTACTCCTACGATGAAATTGAACAAACCATAAGCATTTCTTCTTTACCTCTTCTGCGTTTTCTAAATAATTAATTTAATTATCGACTCACCTTCATTATTAAAACTCATCCAGATCAACATTCCTTTACGTATACTTAGAAACAATGAATTTATTTTTCTCAATACGCACTCTACTAATTATGGGTACCATTCTTCACTTTCCAGAATGCTGAAACTAGTTAACCAAGGATTTGAAATATTTGGTATCAGTCTAAATGATTATTTTCAACTTTTTGAAAATAAAATTCAAAGAATATCATTTAATATGCCTAAAATAATGGACTCTCTTAAAATATTATTGAGGCTTTGATTTGAATGTTATCTCAGATGTATATTTTTGTCCTATTTTTGACATTTCTTCATTCTAGTAATACGAATATTCTATTTTTTTCTGTAGCTCTCGTTTACCTTGTTTCGTGTTTTGTAGTTTGTGTAATTGGACATTGGTCTTATGATATAAAAATATATATTTGTATACCTGATTTTACTTTGTTGCTGTTCATGTATTAGTAAATCTAAACAGAAATATTTTCTGATTTCAGAAACTTTTCAAATTTCAGATTTTTGAATGCTTTGTGGCCTTTCCGCAAGCTTTCGCGGAGAGTTATCCTTAAGAAATTTCAACCGTCTTTCAATCGAGTAACCAGATGGCAGGAGGGCATTTGAACGAAACCGAAAAAAAAACAACAAAATCAAGTGGATATGTGAAACAATACCTGTTTATACCTGAAATATATAAATCAGATGAAGAGGGGTTCAATATTTTCATACTAGATTGAGCAGATCCTAAATATATACGGGTGGTCATATAAAATGAGGATCCAAAAATGAGGGAAAATATTTTAATGGATAGCTGTTTTCCTATATGAGCTACTGTCACAGTCCCAGATCAATATTCCTGGAATGCATTCGCATTCACATACCGCATGCCAAAGCACATTAGGCTACCAAATTACCCCCAAACATCGCGATCACCCGAGCAAGGAGCGAGTGACCATTGAGGATGCACTACTTATTAGCCAAGAATTGTGCAGATAGAAGCACAATTCCACACATATAACCACTTACATTGTAGGGAATTTGAAGTAGATAACTTAATATAATAATAATATTATTTTTATTTTTATTATTATTTTTTATTGTATAATATTAATTACATACGATGGGAACTTGTACCCGCTAAGCCACTGCAAGTAGCTCGTCAGCAGGAGTTTAGTTCAACAGTATTATATAATACAACAATAAATAACAAGCATCGTACAAATATACCTCTAAATTAGAACAATATAGGTGCATACATGCTGTGATGTACACAAGTTAAAAAGGAAAACAACATACAAGCACAAGGAAAAAATATGAAAACTACATGACAGTTTGTTTTGTATAGTGCTGTTTTTGTAAACAATTACCTCAAGGTGGACCTTATTAATATTAAAATGTATCATCACATTAATCCGAATTACTTTTAAATACATACATAGTCATGATTATGTTAACTGCGGTAAACATATACATAGTGAGTCTATTGCAATTTCCAATTCATCTTTGTATCCAGGCATATGCAAATATATCTGTATATATATATATATATATATATATATATTTTCTCTTACCTGGATTATAAAACATTTAAAAAACGTCATTTTCAACCTGACCTCTATTTATACACCTAAACTACGAGTATATACTAAAACCTAACATCATTAAAAAAATTATAAATATTTCAATAAATACCAACCCTTCTTGCGCCACCAATCTTCTAATAAATGTAACATCAATAGAAAAGGAGGATAAAATAGCAACTGTAAAACTTTCATTACTATACTTGAATTTTCTAATAAAACTGTGTTCATCTGAAGCGACCTGCAAGGTAAGAATGTTTTTCTGTATCTGTTTGTACATAATTAGATAAAGAATAAGCAATATTTGTACAGCGCCCTTGAGGTGATTTTTCACAAAAACGGCGCTATACAGATCTTCCAATTATTATTATTATTATCCATTTAACGTCCATGTTCTTGTATTAATTTTTCATCAACTATTCCTTTCTTATTAATTGTTTTTGTGCTTAATTCGTAGAACTCTATTTAATAATGTTATGATTAAGCTCTGCAAGTATTTTTAGTTGTTATTATTGTGACAGCTGTTTCGGCGTTTAAGGCCATTTTTAAACTAGCAGTTTGAAAGCTGTCACAATAATAAAAACTAAAAATGCTTGCAGATCTTAATAAAACATTATTAAATTTGATTTACATTAAATTAAAAATATATATATAATTAATAAAATAAGATAAAAAATAAATAAAAATACATATTCCTTTCTTTCTCCATTTTTATTAATGTTAAGATTAAATTTACTTTTTTAAATCTTCTGTAAACTTTTTTTTTTTAATTAAAAATTTCAAGGTTTCAATGTGAACATAGAAATTCTGAATGCGAAAGCAAAAATAAGACATGATGCAAAATAGTTCATCACATATATTCCGCAAACGGTTTAGAACGAGGCCGGGTAGTAAAGCTAGTACCTACCTGTTTTGCAATTTTAGAAAAATTATTCAATTTTTTTAAACTTTAAGGCATCCAACTACCAAAACATCCAGCTTCAATTAAATTCCAAAAATCCATTTCTAACACCGCGGCAATCAGTTGGCACCATTTGAATTTGGAAGAATGCGGCAACCTCTTAGCTGCGGCCAAGTCACGTGGCTGCCTGGTCCAATGAGGACAGAGTAGGGTGAGTGTGGATCACCCCAGGGCCGCGTCACTTATTGCCCTCGTGTGAATGGGGCTTTAATTGAAATACCAGCGGCGTGCGGTGCGGCGTCGTCTGTTGGAGTGTCAAAGAGGCTTTGATGTCTTAATGTGTGGAAGATCAATATCTGCAGATGAAATCTGGAAGATGGTGGAATGCTGTTGTGTAATAAAAAGACGTATTTTAAAGTAAAACGCACACCAGAAATATTTTTTGTAGTTAGTTAATTATAATGATTTTTTTTAATGTGAGTACTGCAAAAGGGTTCCTACCGTCTTGAGCCAGTGAGATGATATCCCCAATTGGGATAGGTATTGGTGAGATTGGTGGTGGTGGTAAAGGTAAGGAGATGGGGAAGAGTAAGTCCTTGGGTATCCAGATCTGGTCACCAAATATGGCTAAAGCTATTTCAAGCAACGTTTCTATTCTAAATGGCGTTCTTTCACCATGGTGATAGTAAAAATATCTACCACCCTGTAAAATCTCTTGTCTCTTCAAAAATAACCAAAATAATTCAATTCATCCATGGATAGCCAATGGCACTTATCAACATTCAAGTATTTATTGTAATTTTTTTCTATTTCTTAATTTTGTAGTGTATGTACGAGTATGAACGTGAATGCAGTAAAAGTGTGTTGGTTTTTTTACCTGAATACCGCAACTGCTCCCGACCGGAGCAGGTGGGACTATGGAATCCCCGATTGGGATATTTTATGAAGTTGAAAGGTGTGGGAAAGGCAAGGAAATGAAGAAAGGGAATGTTGGGAAGCACCAGGCTATTCAAATCTAGTCACTAAACACAGCTAAAGCCATTTCAAGTAACATTTCTATTCTGAATGGTGATGTTTCACCAGGCCGGCCTCCGTAGTCGAGGGGTAGGAATCTCGACTATGAATCCAAAGGTCGCGGGCTCAAATCCCGGGGTGTGCAAGTAAACTTTATTTAATTAATTTGTGTTATATCACAATTAATTTATTAAAAATAATACATAGTATATTATTTTTAATAAATTAGAAATAGATTAGGAAACCTTTTTTCGCTATTGACATATTGTTTACTGTTGCAAATTAAGTGTTTTAGAATAAATATTTTAATAATTATGCCTGAGCTTTACGAAATAAAAAAAAAACACCTACTTTAGTGATTTTTTTTTGTGTAAATCGAAACATGCGGTCAGTGTTAAGAGGAACGGTTGCGCGGTTCGTTTCATACAAAACTTAATTTAGGATTTATTTATTTTTAAAATACTCACCGAAAGCTAATGATCTTTTTTTCATCAAAAAGCACAGTAAATGCCCAGTACGGATTAGAAGTAATTTATTTATTTTTGTTTTACATTATGAAATTCAGGACATTAAATGAATTGATTTTTCACGATTTTAGATGCTCCTTTAACAATTATTTGGGAGCTAACAGCGATTTAAAAAAAAAAAACAAAACAAATTACCCAGTCTGCTTTGAAAATGTAATGTAATATAAAATAATTAAAACAAAACTGAAATAACAATTATGGTGGACTTTTAATTAAATTAAAAACGACCAATTTACTTCTCATCCGTGCTAGATATTTACTAAACCTTTAATAAAAACAAACATGTCATTCAGTTTGGATGGGTGTTTTGGCCCCAAATCCAAAATTAAGTTATGTATGAAACGGGCAGCGCAGCCGTTCCTCTTCGAGAATTTCAACCTGGTCGCCACCTGCATAAGGAGTGTGTGATTTCATTAGAATTTATTATCATTATTATGACTCTCCGTCTCGTCAGTTTGACCTAATTACCATCACGGGTACAACGAAATAAAAATGTATTTTAAGTAGATGTATTCATAGGGGGCAACTCAGTAGATTCATTTTTTTTTATTACAAGTCCATTGCGTGTCCATAGTGTGACGACTATTGTCAGGTTTTTATTCAAATATTGACCTTCCCGGAATACAGTGTTTGAAATGGTCAATTTGTAATATACAAATTATAATTATCAATTGTTTTTGTGTTTAATTCGTTGAACTCCATTGAATTTTTTTATTTATTTTTTATTTTAATGTAACCCCATTCTAATTTGGACGCGTTTTTAAAAAATGTCGAAGAAACTTTTATTTCTGTTTGTTAAAACAAAATAAAAAAATATACACATAATAAAATAGAGGTTTTGGAGGCGCCGGGTATCGATCCCGGTACCTCTCACATGCTAAGCGAGCGCTCTACCATCTGAGCTACGCCCCCGGTAGTTAATGCCGCTAAAAAAATAATTATGTTGAACGAATCTCGACACGGCGTTGCATTGATCCAGTTAAACTGTATCCAGTTCACAATGTACAATGATTTTTGAAGGTTTAGTCTGCGTGTTTCGTCAGTTGGACTTGCGGAGGCACTTTCTCTTTTGAGGCGTCGACCAAAGAATGGACTCAGAATTGATAACTATACTCATTCACTAAGGTCAGTTACGCGTGTCGTTGCAACACAGCAATTTCAATGTAGCCGGAAAAAAAACACTTGTTAATTTAAAATATACTACGATTCTAATAATGGGTCTCGGCATTGAATAAAATTATGGAATAAATATATTACTCATCGCGCCATTTTACTGTTAAAATGATATTTTAAAGCTCCATCAGATCGTAATGTAAATGACCAAATATGCCTCATCTTTCATTCTTAGTATCCTAGAGTCCTATGTTAATCACCGTGTAGGCTCGAATAAAAGAAATCGTATTTTCCACTCATACGCAAGAGTCTGAAATTCAATTCGTACAACGATGAACATATTATGTATTTTTTACATGTGTTCAAAACTGTTCTGCCCGGGGGTGTGCAATGTTAAAAATGCGGCAAACACCCGCGGTAGCGGGTTTTAATCTGTTTGTTTAATATTGTAACTTTATTAAGTTTTTATTTTTAATACCTGATAGAATTTTTTCAGTATAATAATAATAATTATTATAATGTTTTATTATCTTCTTTTTTATAGCAAAATAATAAATAATGATATCTTCACTTGGATTTCCCGTGCTGAGGATTTCATAAAATGACTTGTTTTATCAATACTAATACACATTGGAAAACTCCACAGATTGTTCCGGTTAGTACTTACCTAATGTCACTTATAGAAAAAGTAATTTTTTCAGGCACCGGTTACAGTGACAGCTCTTTCCACAGTCCGCAATAGTGTAAATAACTAAATGTCTAAAACCTTTTAAAACTCCTTAAGGTTTTTAAGGTAATAATAATAATATGATGATTTGTACAGCGCCGTTTTTGTGAAAAATTACCTGAAGGTAATTTTATAAATATTCCTAAGTCCTAAAAATGAACAGTAAAAATATAAATATTTCAAATAAATACCAACTTTCTTTAGCACAAATCATCTAATAAATGTAATATCAATAGAGAAGAAGTATAAAATAGCAACTGTAAAAATTATATTTTCTCCAAGCCTAAATTTTCTAATAAAACTGTGTTTATCTAAAACGATCTGACAGGTAAGTATGTTTTTCTTTATCTGTTTGTAGATAATTAGACAGAGAATATGAAGCAATATTTGTACTGCACCCTTGAGGTGATTTTTCACAAAAACGGCGTTATACAAATTATACACTTATTATTATTAAAATCGTGATTTAAACCATATTTCAAACTAAAAATAGTTGTGTTGACCAGAAAAAAAAAACAGAAAAAAACTGCAATATCATGATGCCAAACTCACTGTTCGGGAGTTTTATGTGCTCTTTCAGAGATTTTTTCTGAGATGGTCCTCCTCACTGAGATGAGCTAGGTTTCTGCTTCTGTAATTCTTAAACCATCATCGGTGTAAGAATTCTACCAAATTCTTCTTTTTATATCTCCTTTAGCCCACTTGTGGGTACTTTGATGAACGTTTGTAGTGTATTTTGCGTGTTTTTTATGATTCTAGGGGAAAGTTTTCATATAAATTTGGAACTAAAAATGTTCAACCTTATTGACTGAGTGTAATTATCCTGGGAATATACATATAATGGTTTCATTTATTTCGTAACAATTTAAAAAAAAAAGTTAAACGGGTATAGGCTAGTAGGTAGAAAAAATAAAACATGCAACATTTCCATTTACAAAAACCCGTTACAACTTCCACCCTATTCGCACCAACAAATCCGTGAAATCGTGTACCATTGTCGGGCTGTAGTTACGACTGTATTTGCACGAGGCGCGTGCTGCTGCACATTGCATGGCGTGGCGCTGGCCCGCGTGGCCCACGCCTCGTCACGGCCTTCATCTTCTTAACATCTTCATCTGGGAAACTGTTACAAAGGCAAATAAGCCATTTGTTACGGAATAATTGGACGCTGGCTTAGATGTTCCGGTAGCTATAATCACTACTCGCATGTTATTTTATGGGTAGAAGGAATTTTATTACAATGTGAAAGGAAATCATTATGTAGGTACATCTAGTACAAATAATATCAAATAACATATCATTTCTTCAAAAGATTAATATTTGCTTTGTGGCGTCATTATTAAAAAATGAATGAAAAATTACTTTGTAATCAACAATTTTTTTTAATATATACATATCAACATGTTTCGAAAGCAATGCTTTCCTCATCGGGAATATACAGAATACAATTATTGTATATTCCCGATGAGTATGGCATTATACATACTATATATTAATAAAGTGGTGATTAGAAAGAAATTTTTAATTCACTTATCAAATTATTTACTCATCTTAATACTTAATCCTCTAAATACCCAGCCAGAGTGACTTATGCATTTTAATTTATGTGAATATCTACCGCAAACGAGTCCCAACTGCTCCCAAATATCTTGAGTTTGTCGGACTATGTAATCCCCGATTGGGGTATGTTCTGAGGCTGAAGGGAAAGAGTTATGAAAGGGAAGGCGATAAGGAAAGGGAAGGTTGAAAAGTACCTGGCGTTTCTGATATGTTTACAAAACACTGCCATTGATTTTATTGCCACGTCATGATATACTGAATGTTGGTCTTTCACCAGGGTGATTTCTGAGAGTATCTACCATTAATTTTATGTTATAAACCTAAGCCTCAAAACTCCCTGGACAGGGTGACTTAGACGTTCATCAAAAGAGGCAAATGTACGAGATTTGAAACGACGAATACCCGAATATCTTGGTCTCATCATGAGAGGCGACAAATATGAAATTATCCAACTGGTAATCCGGGGGAAGGTCGTATTGAAAACGTATGGTAGAGAAAGATGCCAAACTTTCTGGGTTTACGTGATTGGTACGAGTGTATTTCCTCTACGAGCCGTTGAAATCTGCAGTCTGCCGAATAATATTGACCGGATGATAGACAATAGCTAACTATGATGTGTCCTGATCAATTTTACTTGCTTTATTCGCGATTCTGAAACCATATGAGTACAGGGCCGAAAATAGTCTCAGCATCGCCCTGTTGAGAGACCACCATTCTCTTAAGAATATAAACGTGGCTTTTAATCGCTTTAGTTATGTTTAGTTACATAATCTGAATATCCACGAAGTAACCAACCTTCATCTTTTTATCTTCTACTCCTTCCGTGCTTCCTTCAACCTCAAAACAATGGACAAATGATAAAAATAATAATAATAATAAAAATATTTATGTATCAATAAGCTTTTACATATTTTTATTATATAATTTTAGTAATTGACCAAATGGCCCGGAGAGCAGCTGGTGTTCAGTAGTGCCTCCATAAAGAGTCATGTCGTAGTCCCACCGGCTCCGAACAGTACGGAGCTCTTGAATGGTACCAAAAAACAAACAAGCACTGCGTTTGAAAAAATTAACTACATATTTATGATTCTTTGACAAATCGTGTGAAAAACTCAGTATTTTTCGCGAAATCATCTCTCCGATGTCAATATTTCAACGACTAATTGACCCGTCGAGCCTAACAATAAAAATAAAACACGTTTAAGCCATTTTTTATTGGCATCCAAATCGCCACCAGTCGTAACTTTGTTCAGTTCACACACTTTGTCCTGTCGCAAGGTGGGGTTAGACCGCACCAGTGGCGTGGTGGGAGGGGTGCTAAAAAACAGTTGAATCGCGTGGCGCGTGGACGCCACGCGGCCGCCGCGTGGAGGGGATATTAAAACGCTCAATCGCCACGCGATCTCGCCGGGTAGAGTGACATATCTGTAAGACGGCTGTGATTCGTCTATTGGACGTGGATAACTATGGTAGAATGGTGTAACTTTGGTTATTTTAGAAAAAAAATCATTTAAAAAAAAAAACTTATTTAGTATTTAGTACTAAACAAATGATCTTTAGACACGTGACGAGTCCGTTTACTTAAGGTCTTTTGACTCCTAGGCCCCAGACAGGACCCAACGAAGAAAATTTGTATAATTTGTTGGAAATACGATTTTTAAAATCACAAACTGCGTGCACCAGCATTTTGCCTATCAGAATTTGTTTTTTTATTCAAAGTACCTTCTGATTTCCTTCCGTCAATATTACTTTTCCTCTTAAATATCTTTTTATTCTTTGATTTTCGTACTTAGGCATAAATTGTGAAAACGACTCATTTTTTTTTAAATGTAATATAAATCAAATTTCAAAATTTAAAAAAAAAAAATATATTAAAAAATTAAATGGAGTTAAACGAATTAAACACAAAAACAACTAATAAAATGACTCATCTCTCACTCGTGTCTTCCGGTACATTTTCCAGCGGCTATTAGGATTTCTACTCCAAAAAGAAAACTTGTCATTGAAATTGTGAAGTTACTTTTCTTAAAATATTTTACAAAACATGTTTGGGATTTATGTACTTACCTACATTCTTATGATTAGTTAGTGATAATCTTAACCCTAGAATGGAAGCGTTCTTCCTTAGCCCATTAATGAAAGTGAGAAGTATACTTTACGATCTTTAACATTTAGGGTAGCAAATATTGCGATCACTCATAATTAACATATTTATCATGAAATTAATTAAATGTATGTATAATTCAGTCATTAATTGTGTCTGAGAACTGATCGGTAAATTTAACTCAATAGTCCCACAATACAATGCGACCTAAAATTTTCAATTGATAAAAAATATTCAATTTACCTACGAGAAAAAGGTGCAGCCTGCTACTATGAAGACAAACCTATTGCTGAGGAGAGAACTAAATGAAAGCATATCTTGAAAAAATCTACCGCGATTGGTCGGCATTTCAAAAAATCAATTTTACTCTCCGCTTCCATTCTAGGGTTAATTGAAACACACATATGAGTAGGTACATAATAAAAAAAAAAACTTAGTACAAAAACTAACCACTTCATGTTTAGTTTTTTTTTAAATATTAAATTACGTTTTTTTACATTTTTTACTGCTTCTATTTTGTTTTTTTGAACTGGACAATTTTTAACATATGTAAACTCTTTAAGGGGAAGAGGGACGTCGGAGAGTTATTATTTATTAATTCAAAATAATGATAGTATTATTACGCAATACGATAAACATAATGTTATTATATCATTATAATGGAATTCCACCATGTTTTATCAGTTTCAAAAATAGAAATATAATGTTTTTAAATAGAAAAATATTTGTTAAATATTTTATAAATTTACATAGGCTTAGCATTTATCAAAATCTAATCAGAAATATTACTTTTTTCTGACCGTTCCATTGAATGTTTTACAAAATATTTAAAATACGAATACGATTTTTAAAGTGGAGAAAAGTAGGTTTAATAATTTGTCGTTGCGTTTTTGTAAATAAACTTAACCAAAAATTTGTAATCCGCAATACAAAAAAAAAAAAATTATCTTTATAATTCTATTTTTCTGAAAAAAAACAACCATGAAGCGGTGTTTAAAAATCTCCTTCAAGGTAACCCCATTTTTCTGTTATGATATTTTTATTGCAGTGCGCAATTTCATATCACATTACGAAGCACAATAATAAGTCATTGCAATTGACACATCAAATTATTATTTTAATAACGCTATTATGCTGTTATACGCGATATTTATATCAACAATGGCGGGCGGGGGAGTCAAGAAATGCCCTTTGTCCAATGCTTAGCGGGACAATATGCGACACGTGATCGACGACGCTCATATTATGTTGAATAGGCCAAATGCTTTAGGATTTTTTTACTGGTATTATGGTAATATCGCTAATATCAGAAATAATATTCAACCATCTTACTACCTTATTTTTTTATGTGATTACCACACAAGAGGTCCCAACTGTTCCCAACTGTTCCCAACCTGCTGGAACCAGTGAGACGTTGGTATCTCCGTTTGTACTAACAGTTATACGCCTATTATTATGATTATTTGTGATTCAATGATTTTATTTACTCGAGTGTGCAATGTGTATTATCTACCTAGAACGTCCCTTCTTTCTTTTTCATCGATTCATCATAATATATTCACCTGACACTCTTTTCTACATCCATCCGCTCTACCTGTACAAAACCATCGAAGAGTCCCTTTCCGTTTCTGTTTTTTGTTTTTAAATGTGAATAGCGCACAAGAGTTACAAATGTCTGGAGCTAGTAGGACTATGGCATCCCCAATCGGAGTATGTTGTGAGGTTGAATGTACCGAGGATGGGAAGGAGATGGGGAAGAAGGAAGGTGAGAAAGTACCTGGCTATTCAGATCTGGTCACCAAACATGGCTAAAGCCATCTCAAGTAACGTTTCGATTCTGAATGGTGGTCTTTCACCGGGGCGATACTGACATTATCTACCACTCTAAAACGTACCACAAAAGTACAACATATTATATTTAATGAATAAATTATGAAATCACACAATTTAATCAAATAAAATTTACATGAACCCGCGACCTCCGGATTCGTAGCCAAGGATCGAAATCAATCAACCACGGAAAATGTCAAATCTATGTCATTTATGTTAACATGTGAACGCAATGTATGATCGAGTGAAAAATGTTGAGATTCGTAAAGAATGCAAGGCTGATGTAAGCGTAGTGAGCAAGATTAAAAAAGGGACGCTTAGATGGTTTGGGCATGTAGAGCGAATGAACGAAGAAAGGAGTGTAAGGAGAATATATGACGCGAATGTGAATGGAAGAAGAGCCAGGGGACGCCCGAGGAAGACATGGCACGATCAAGTGGATCAAATACTCGAGTCGGGCCATGTCAGAAGTCGGAATAACAGAAGAGAATGTATGAGGCGTTGTATGAATGTGAATGAAGCAAGAAGTGTATGCCAAGATTGTAATGGTCTAACCATCATCCTTTTCTTTTAATAGAACCCTGGAAAATATTTTTTTTTATATGCATAACTTTCATGCTAGAAAAGCTTAAGGGAGCGACATCTATCGACTTGTGGAGAGTTTGATTACAGTGAATTATAATCCAATAATTTTGATTCATAAAACTCGTTGCAACATAAAACCACGAGATGGCAGTGAGAAGAAGGTGTTCCCTCTTATAAATAAACATCACAGTATTGGGTGAAATCAACGAAAAAGTTACCAATCAAACGAGCGTTCTACATAAACAACAATTAGTGGTGACAGGACAAAGGAAATATTAATTATTTATGTGAATCGAAAGGGTTCAGATCAACGGCCTATAATATAAACATTTCACTAGCGGTCGGACAGGACGAGAAGAGGTCGTGAACTTTAAAGGAAACAATGGGAAATGCAGAGATGAATAACCATTGAAAATGGAAGTAGAAAGTAAAAATAATATGCAAAATGTTAATTACAAATAAAAAACTACAAAGAAATGATTTATCTTGCACAGGGAAAGGCGTGTTTGCATTAGAATTTAGACAGAAAGACGTGTCATGTAAGGCTAAGCGGAAAAACAACGAATTAGAGAAAATAATTCAGAGAACAATAGCTTCAGCAGATGAAAAAGGGAAGAAACAAGAATTATACAGTATGGAAACTTCGGCAAACTTAAGAGGCAATTTAGGCGAGACTAATGTGAAATAGAAGTACAATTTTCTAATTTCAGGAACGTAGATAATTACAAGGGAGTGAAACTAGGCTGATTTTAGGTGATAAAAGGTATTAATTGAGTAGATTCGGGACATCAGATATTATGAAAATGTAGATGAGAAATGTATCAATCAATTATAAAATTTAAACTGAAAGAATTCAATAGAAATATTGAGATATATGGACTACTACTTTGAATATAGTTCGATACATTTAGGTAAAATTTTGAGGTTGTCAATGACTAATGTAAACAAGGCGACAAGAATTGTTTATCCGAGCGATCAGATGAACATGAAACTCGGGCAATAAAGAGATAAACGAACAATTAAAAATATACAGGGAAGATAGGAATATTTATTTAAGGAAAAGTAATAAAAAATAATGGGTTTTCGATTAACTCTGATTTATATCGGTTTTTTACAAAAGTAATGATTATTACCCATAGTAAACAATAATCTAATGTGATATTGAGTTCGAGTGGAATGGAGAAAGGGGAGTGGCCAGGAAAGAAGTGAACGAACTCATATCTACCAGGTTTGGGGTAGGTAAATCGCAGGTAAAAACGCCAATAAATTAATACATAAAATTATTAAAGGTGGTGAAAAATCAATTAAGGATGATATCAATCGACCCGGATGAGAGTATAAGCAGACGATAGGTACATGCAAAAGGTGTAATACAGCTAGACCAGGAAGAAGCAGTGCAACACATTGAAAAATCATTCTGGAAAGGTATATTTATTAACTCAGGCAGGTGAGGTGGGGAAGAAATTATAAAGTGTTTACACCAATATTAGGATCAATTGAGAATTGCACGAAAATATGCGTTAATCGAATATTCACACGTTAGATCAGAGAAAAACCATGTTACCATCGGAAAATTCATAAATAAAAAGATATCGCATATCAAGATAACCAGGGACTAAGGGAATTTCTATAATAAGGAACAGCAGGGCGATCTAGAGGAATGAACTAAATTCGATCCTGGCCGGAGTGAGGAAAAGTGATGGATTCAGAGGCGGGCCAGATTTTATCTAAATATTTACATTGAAGAATTACAGTCGAAATTAGTATTACTTACATATAGGTTTAAGAGTTAATAGAGAACATAATTTAATGTAGGTATGGAATGGAGTTAAATCCTTTTGATTCTAAGCTAGGTATATAAGGCAATGTAATGAGGGAATATGGGATTAGTCGCGAATACGCCGGGCGAGAAAATATTAAATTACGTGCTGGCCGATTTTAAGTAATTGCTTTGTTTTTGGACTTAGGAAGTTTCATTTGATTTGTTTCTTACAATTAAATAAAGTTTTAAATAAATTCTTTTAAATAGTTGTTGGATTGATTCAACAATAGTTTGATTTAATTCAATAATAGTTTGAAAAATATTGAAGTTAAAATTCATTATAATTAAGTTGATACTAAAAATTACTTCTGTGAATTAATTAAAATTGGTGGTTTTAAGTGAAATTTCCTAAAAATTAATAATACTTAAATTACGTTAAAGATTCTAAAAGTTGTAATTAAATTAATTTTCTCAAAACTGTTAGAGCAATGTGATAATAATAATAATTTAATAAATATTGAAAATTTCTAAAAATTAATAAAGTTATTTGTTTAAAGATTTTAAAATTAGCTTCTGTGAATTAATTAAAATTGTTTAAATGAAATGTGATTTAATTCATATTTTGTGTTGAACTAAATTCATTACGAGTTTAAGAAAAATTAAATATAATTGCGTTAAAAATAATTTAGTGAAAGTTTAAAAACAGCTGAGTCTTAGTTTCATATAATTCATTTTTAATACCTAGCGTGGGATTAATTTCGTCAAAGAAAAATAATAAAGCTCTAAAATATTACCAAACGTTCGGTTTACGGATTTAATTAATAGTTAGTAAAGAGAATTACGTGAGTACAAAGAATAAAATAGGAAAATAAAACAACAAAAATTTAAATATTGTTTAATAATATCCGGATTGAGAGATCATTAAATTTGAAGAAATAGTACAAATCGGTAGATCACGAATTGAAATTAGGAAACACAAGATTGTATTAAGTAAATATTTCTAACTTAGATTAAACATTCCAGGCAGGGAAGTTCAATATTTTCTGAATCTTCATATTGGCGTGTATAACCCGTCTGGAAAAATTATGAATTTGTCGGAATTCAGGTGAGTCAAATTAATATACAAGTTTTCAGGATCCCGGGGAAGGCGAGGATGGAGATATGAATTATATTTCTAATGACTTATAAGTACATGTATTGTATGTGTGTATATGTAAATATGTATATATATATGATTATATTTAATGTTTAATATATAGGTCAATACTATACGACCGTTATCTATCATGAGTAAATGTTTTGTATACTTGATCAAAGCCGTTCTAATCAAATAATTATGTTCAAATACAATTTGGGGTACCCGAGCGGTATGTCTAGCTCCATTAAATATTTTACGATAATCCTCTCTTTTCACATTGAATTATAATTAAACGAGTACTAAAGATAATTCAATTGTCTCACTCAATACCAGTACTTGAATTTAAATATTCAGAAATATAATTTTTTACATAAATACATCTAGGTATTTATAATAATTTCCGTTAGATACTTACCTGTATAAACCTCTCTTTTCGCATTGAATTATAATTAAACTAGTACTATAGATAATTCAATTGTCTCACTCATTACCAGCACTTGACTTTTAAATATTCAAAAATACCTATTTTTTTTCATAAATACATTTAAGTATTTATAAAAATTTCCGGTAGATACCTACCTGTATAATTGTCTTTATCGAGTTAATTCATAGTCAACAACTTCAGAACATCTTTTATAGGTATTTCACTGTGTAGTGAAATAACTTCGGCTAAAGACTTGGCCTTTACTAAGAGTATGTATGTGTGTATAGGTATATATATAAAGAAAGTGTATAATGTATCTATCAAATCTATATGGCCGTTATTTATTTTATGTTTATTTATATACAATGTTTAATATGTATATATATATAAAACCAATTATTATATTTATGTATATCTCCTATAAAAACAATTTATTTTATTAATATATACATTTTCCTAACATATAAATTCAAAACTAACGTTACTAAAATTACCAACAACCCAAACGATTTTTATTAATTCAAAGATCGTTATCATTCTAAAACAAACCAATGAATCCTAATTGTTATGCTTCCTGACGGGGGTCTCTGACACTTAATAACTGTCGCATATCTCAATGACACACTTCCTCGACTGTTATTAAAACTAGGTCAACATTCCAAACCACACCTTCTTTTATCGAAGTATGTAGATACGTATAAGTATGTATATATATATTCGAATTTCAGTACATCTTACGAAGAATAAGTACCTTAACAAACGTCGACATTTAATTGAAAAATAACTATCATCTTTTGCGATGAATTATCATCTTTTAGAAATCACGTATTTGTAGTTTACGTACATACATAATTTTATAGCGCCATTTTCATGGAAAGATTCAATTCAAAGGCGCTCCACACCCGTTCGAACATATTGATGAATTCAACAGAACAAACAAAAACCCACATTATTAAAAATATCAAAATAAGCATAATCATTCGTCGACAATACGTTCCCAAGTTATGTTATAAAATTAATTTTATCTTCGACTTAGGTTTTCAAGGTTCAGGCCTTGCAAATTTTGGCTTTTTGGAGTCCTACCTTTTCTCCAAACAAAAATCAATCTACAGTTAAATTCAAACTACATGAGATAGCAGGGTCTCATTAAACCAACCTGTCAACCAAACCAAAAAGTAATATATCATGTATATTGTATTATCACTTTTACGTATATTCTTATGTAATATGTCTGAATATCTGGCACAGATTCACGACCTGTGTTGGAGATGTCAGATCCACAATTTTCTGGGAAAACTGGAGTATTGTGGATTATAAAAACTCGTATTGTTTACATATATTTATAATTTGTACCTATCGATTGGGCAGAAATAATTGCTGATTTAAGCGTGGTTATCTCTGAACTTTTGATGCGAGGGACGGCCTTTCAACCCGGACTTTGCAAAAATTCGCAAGTATATAATGTTGTTTGACGAGGGGACGGAACCGGTTTGATCTCCTTTAAATGTAACTGTCTGGAGGACGGGAATTCGGAGGGTCTCGGACCCATGGATAAGGAAGGTGCTCTTTCCGTCGCGGTACAGGGGATGACCAATAGCGCACGAACTGAAAATTGAAGAGGTTACGTATACCGTTTGGTCAGGCTGTATGTCTGTGAAGAGAGAGTTACTGACCGGAAACGTGGTCATCTGAGTACTTTAGGGGTTGGTCTGGAGCCGAATTGCAGCAAAACAAACCGTATTCGATCTCTCGTCATAACAAAAGCTGTGTAAACTAAAACCTAATCATGTAATTTTCCCAAATTTAGGAGAGGATGGAGATGGCGCCAAAACAAGTAAAACTGTACCTTTTAACCATGAAATTCATTGAAACTAACCCATGTAGAATAACACTTAGTACGATGAGGAAAGGCGATAATACTGTGATCATTACATTTATGTATACCAAATTTAAAATTGAAACTACGTCGTATTATATAGATCAGGAATAGTGCAATTAGTATAGCCCAGAAGCTAAGTTTTCCCATTAAAACTCACGATAGAAGAAAAATAGAAAATTTAGGGGTAAAGTTAGGAAAATGCTAGTCTTCCTATAGGAAATTAACGTAGATTGCATAGTAGGATAATAATAGAGAGTTCAGAACATTAAAGTCTAAGATAGGAATGTTAGGAATACGAATTCTGTCAATGGTATGCGAGAGTCTGCCTACGCTACAAAGAATAGGGGTTACCACAAATAAGGCCTTGTTTTTCCAATAGTCTGAAACAAAAAACAACACAACGTAGACTCGCGAAAAGCTTGGCAAAATTGACCACATTGGAGTGCAAAAATACCGTGAAAATTAAGAAAATCGGAAACACTCGAATGTTAGCATAGGGCTAGACGTTACACGCTGGCCAAGGAGGAGAAAAACCTCAAATTGAAAGGAAAACTACAAAGAGTTTTCCGATCACATTAGTTAGGAAAATTTAAGGCAGCAGTAGAGGAGTCATCTTAAATCGGTGGCGCGAACGGAAGTCTATTGCTAAATTAAATCATAAACGAAGGAAGGACGGGCCATCACATCTTTAAAGCCTAGTAGGGGGGAGGGGCCATCTCAAGATCGAGTTGTTTGGCGGTCCGTCCTCTCTGCCTACCCCTGCGGGGAAACGGCGTGATGGTTAGTTAGTTAGTTAGTTAGTTAGTGAACGCAATATGTTCACTCCGCTTCTCTACATAAGCACTGCTTAAAGGAGAAGTGTAATATTGTAAACTGAATTAAAATGTATTCAATTTCAAAAATAAAAAAAAAATAATAATAATTTAAAAAATGTAACAGGTAGTTAAGAGAAAATTTTAATAGAACTTTTTTTCTGAAGCAGTAAAATTTCTCGAACGGCATTTATTTGTTTGTTTTTAAATAAATAAAAAAAAAAAAAAACAAACAAACAAAAACAAAAAACAAAACAAAACAAAACAAAACAAAACAAAACAAAACAAAAACACTAGCCACTCATCTCACTAGGACAGTCCTGTGTTTAGTGAAGCGGTAAATTATGTACATATATTTTTTTTAAATAACACCAAAGTTATTCAGACTATAAACAACTATAAAATCTACAGTAAAGTTGGGCCGTACATTTATACATTACAACAATAATAATTTCATTGTTACCCAAATAACTATCATAAAGTACCTCATAATAATAATAATAATTGGATGATTTGTATAGCGCCGTTTTTGTGAAAAATCACCTCTAGGTTGCTGTACAAATATTTCAGATTTTCTATCAAATTATATACAAATAGATAAAAAAAATATATACTTACCTGGCAGATCTCTTCAGATGAACACAGTTTTATTAGAAATTTTAGAGAATTTAGGCATAGAGATGATATTTTTACAGTTGCAATTTTAACCTCCTTTTCTACTGATGTTACATTTTTTAGAAGATTGGTGGCACAAGAAGAGTTGGTATTTATAAATTATGTATGGAAAAAAAAATTGTTGTGGCTTTATTAAATTAACGTTATTATATGGGTATATATCAGTATTTTTAGTTCGTATCGTCAATTCCACTCGGGCTTTATAACGTTCACTTAACTCTAACCGCGCTTGTCTATCTATCGCTGCATAAGAAAAATGACGTGGCAAAATCTAGGAAAATTAAGCTAAAATCAACTGAATTGAAACGTCGCACGTTGCTAGAAATGGCTATAGCCATGTTTTTTTGACCAGATCTAAATAACCAGGTATTTTCCAAACTTTCTCTTCCACATCTCCTTCCGGAGAGAGAAAATATGTCATAAAGAAAAATAAGGCCTCTGACGTATCACCTCCAAAGTATGGCACCTCACCCACACATTTTTTTACAGTAGCTCCATATAGGAGGACCAAAGGAAAATAATTTCCCTCAAGGCCCACATCGTCATTTAGACTATTGGAAGGAGTGAACTTGGGTCTTGAGACGCATATTATAGGAGGGAGGAAAAACATAGGCCAGCAGATCACTACACAGCCGAGCTGTTGAATACAGGAACGAGTCGTAGAAGCGACCCGTTCTCATATGACAAATGTCAACCGTGTGCAAATGTTGGGTGCGCGTTTGGCGTGTTTCCCGTCTATTCACCGGTGCCGAAGGGCTCAATGACGCTAGTTCCTCAGAGGATCTTCCATTAAAATACCGGTAGAACAAGGATAGCATTCCCACCTGACGTCTGTGCTCCAAAGATTACAGTCCGTTTGTTAAGATAGGCGAATCTATCAAACGGACCACCTGTTTCTGCACAGAGTCAAGGGTTTTTTACAGATATTTTGGGGCTCCCAATCAAAATGCTGGCCAATGGCTGCCAAATTCTACAATGGGGCGAGAGTGTACACATTGGAGGAGAGACGCCACTTTGTCATAATACATTTTAATATTTTTTATTAAGAAAACCCTATATATGAGAATTTTTACATTAATTGTTTTCGGTGTGGATTAATGTATAATAATAATAATGATTGAATAACTTGTTTAACGCCGTTTTTGTGAAAAATCACCTGAAATGTATTTATAATAAAAAATAATTCATTGTATTTAATCACAAAACCATTTTTTTATTGCCACTCTTTCAAAATGGGTGGCGTCTCTCCTGGATTTACCCCTGAATACTTGATTGCCTGAATTGTTTTTATCCTTATTTAATTACCCATATACAATCGATTTACTCAGCCAATTGCCACATATCACAATGCCCAATTCATGGCGTAGGAAAATAATACGGACATGTAACAATATTAGCTCACTACAGAAAAACATTAGCTATTATTTAAAAATAAAATAAAAAGAGTGCGCGTAAAGCATTTTTCTGCAACCACTTAAAAACTAAGCCCGGCATTTTTTTCAGATACTTATTTTCCTCTCGATCGCTCGTTATCTACGAAATCATCTATTACACGTGTCCTCCACGTGCTCCGGGGTGGAAGGAGGGGGCAGGGGATTATCCTTTCCCGAATGACCCCCATTTTTAACATAATAATTAAAACATCCATTAGAAAAACCCCCCGTTTTTTGGGTGTGACAACTTAATCCCGTGACAATCGGGCCGCGTGCCGCCACTGGTGGACTTTTTACTCATCCGGAGTACCTACTAACTATGCAAAGAAGATCGATATTAATAAAATAAATCATATTTTGGAAACTTTTAATGTTGAAAAATGCAATAGGCCGAAAAGGCGGACAGAATAATATTTTAAGCTATTAACTTCACTGTAGAATTAAACAAATAATTAATAGAAAAAAGAGAGCACCTTAATCAGTTAAAATAAATCTGAAAAACGTACCTATTTCTTTTAGTCAATAAATTCTACTGAAATGAGAGGAATATGGAAGCAAAGCGATCTCTACCTACCTAAATTATTATCTGTTAAATAAATTTATGATTACTTTGTGGCATCATTATTAATAAAATTAATAAGAAATAATAATAACAATAAAATAAAAATATTATCTTTTTTTTCAGAACACATAAAAAATTAAATATATCCTCCTTGGGATATCCGGTGCTGAGGATTTAATTTACAAAATATGAAATTACATTATATTAAATTGATGTGCTTAATGATAAAAAAGCGATTTTACGGTGGGGTGTTTTATGTGCAGTTGAGTGGTTTTGGTGTTATTCTCTATTTGGTGTTAATATATTTTCTATTTCAGATCTCCCTGTGTAATGTATCCAGCATTTTATTTGATTTTTAAATTTATTATTGTTGTGATTTTTGAAGGAGAGTTGGATTTCGTTTTAGAGTTTAATACCATAGCTATAATAAGATTTTTTGTCCAAATATTGTGTTTGTGGTTTCATGTTAGATGTGTTTTTTACTGTGAGATCTAGTGTATCTAATACGTGTGTTTGTAGTTATTTCTTGTTATTTGTATTTATTAATATAAAATAGTAGAAAATACTTTGCGAACACAACTGTTTAATATATACATATCATCATGTGTCGGAAGCCAAGCTTTCCCCATTAGGATACATAGTATACCAAGAAAAATAAGTATAGATAAATACTAAATATGGAAAAATAATAATGTAACAATAGACAAATTACAAACATAAAAAAATTAGCAATAAGTGACGAAAGTGGGTAATTTATTATAACAATAAATACCAAATATTTTAACTGTTTAGAAAAGACCGTAAACCGTGTATTAAATATAAATTAAAATATTATGAATTAATTTAAATGATATGAAGGTAAGTATCTTAAAACAAACGGTTATTTTTAACGTATCTAAAAATTCATTCAGAAAAATGATATGAATCGTCGTCAATGTTGGGTACGTATTTGGTGGATTTTATCAGAGTTAAGCTATTGCAAATCGGCTAAATTGCTGTTTTGGCAATGGTAGAAATTCGCAAAACGTATTTCGATATTTGGCATTACACGCTTGCTCTCAAATGTTTCCGCGTATGCAAATTTACACATTTGAAAAATGTTGTTCTATTTTTCATGTAGATGCATGAGACATAGCTTTTCCCAGTGATAACTTTTTTAAACTTTGTGATGGTATCTACTATTTTTTTAATGTTAAAATTTGTTAGTTCCAGTAGGCAGTAAATACGTTTTTTTTTTAATATACTCTTATTGTTAAATTTTCAGCAATGATCAGTAAACATTTTAGTGAATTGTAAGGCTGGCGTGTGAATTAAATTACTGCAAATTTAATTAGAATACATGTATATTTTTTATTAAAATTTCTGTTAGAAGCATTTGCTTGTGGATAGAATATTGTACCGGTATGTTTGTGCAATCCCTCACTAAAGGTAGTGGAGAAAAGGAGGGAGATAGGGAGACAGCGCTCTTGAGGTGATTTTTCACAAAAAAACGGCGCTATACAAATTATCCAATTATTATAAGGAGAAGGGAGGTTGGATATTCACTGGTACATATATACTGTTGTTATGCCTTTTAGTAGAATCATATCCAGACTTATTTATTACTTACTTATATATTTTTATTTATTTGATTATACGAACATCTATGCATTTACATGGATTTTAGAACGTAATTTAAGGATTTCTCAAAAATTAAAAGTACTCGTACATAGAAATTCTAAACCATAAAATAATGAACAATCTTTTTCAAAATAGAAAACTAAAACAATATTATAACACGAATCATTAATGCTACATTATCCAAACTACAATACCACATATTGTAGGATTCATCAAAGCGCTGGTATAGATGACGCTTTACTGTATAAATGGTGTCAGCAAATACATTAAAATATACTTGCATTTTTATGATTTACAGAAAACCTACTAATACCACAAGCCAACAAAACAATATTAAAAAAAAACTTACTATATGGCAATTAAATAATTTAGCAACCTTCCACGGAACATCAAACAAACACACCATCTACTTCTGTTTAAATCATCCCTAAAAACATTCCTTCTGAACAAATGTCACACGTGTGACAAATTCAAATGTCACATTTGAACATATAAATTGAATGCGCTTCGAATAAATCTTTTGTACATAAACATATTTTTTTTAACAATTATTTTTATAAACAATAATTATTAGCCTGAAACACTCATCCAAATTGAAAAAACCTTCCGAGAAAAGATAAAATGTCGCCGACAGGACTCGAACCTGCACCCTTCTGATTGCCGGTCAGATGCTCTACCGTTGAGCTACGTCGGCTTATTGAGGGATTTAGCCGTTACAAGCCTTTCTCATAGTAATAAAGTTGGTTGTTTACAGGTGAAATATAATAAAAACAGTAATTATTGAATGAAACACTAGTATGTATTGATTAACTTGGCGGGTTTGCGATAAGCCGACGTAGCTCAACGGTAGAGAATCTGACCGGCAATCAGAAGGGTGCAGGTTCGAGTCCTGTCGGCGACATTTATCTTTTCTCGGAAGGTTTTTTCAATTTGGATGAGTGTTTCAGGCTAATAATTATTGTTTATAAAAATAATTGTTACCCTTTGCGCTATGCACAAAAATCTTATCTTAAAAACTTTAGTTTATCAATTATTAAAAAATATTTTTTGTACTTTAATTTATATAAATATATTTGTATTCTGTGGGTTAACTGTAAGAAATATGATGTACCTATAAGCTATACACTTTGTACTTTATAATTTTATTTGTTCAAAAAGATTTTTTGATTTTGATAGCACTTAGCTATTTAAATCTGGTCAAAAAACACGACTAAAGCCATCTCCAGAAATGTTTCCATTCAGAATTGTAGACTCACAAGGGCGACACTACCCGCCTATCTATTATCTATACCATATATGGTATGCATAATTGTTTTTTTTTTCTATGCTATTCTTCACATCTCTTTATTCTTTTTTCCAAATATATTATATTACCATACTATGTCAATACTAGCTTTTTTCCCTTCTATTTTTATATAATGGCACTTAATATGATCTAAACTTGTCAATTTGACTGTCCTAAAACGGGATTTTTTCCTAGTTGGGCAGCCAAGGCTTTCTTATTTTTTTTTGTTGTTTGTTAAATAATGTGTGTTTCAAATAAATAATAATAATGATTATTATTACTATCTCTCATGTGTGTTTTCTGTGTTTATTTTAGAGAGGTACATATTTAGTACTAAAGGAATTATTTTTGCAGAATATTAGACCGTTTCAGCCTTCGACCCATTATCAACTACATATTAAAATCATATATCCTCGAATACATCACAACTTCGCAACCGTTTGAGGTTCTTCAGACGATGGATGCTAGTATGGGGTTATAGAAGGCAAGCGGGCGACGCAGGGGGAGGGGCGAGGGTGGATAGAGAGAGCAGTGGCGTACGAGGGGTTCGCAGCCCCCTGCCAGCCCCCTCCCGCGAATTGTAATCAGGTTATGAAACAATTTGCTGAGCAAGTGATGCGAACCGCGATTTCGGCGGAACCCGAGTCGGCCATATTGAATTATAACAAATCGGAGAGGTTTACACAAATTCAATTACAAATATGGTCGATACAAGTGGAATTGTTTTGCAATGAGGGATGAGTCGCCCGCAGATTCGCAAATTGATAAAATGGATGCGGTATTAACAGTTATCGAAGGCACAGTATCTGCAGAATATTTCACTTAACTTACAAAGTTATGATTGAACTAAAATACTACGAGATAACAAATCACTGCCATATTCTGATAAAGCCTTTTTTACATGTCTTTCTTATTAAGTACTTCGTATTGGAAAAATATAAAACGTTTAGATATCTTGGATTTTCTTGCAAGCATGTGCTTAACAGATGATTTCTATAAAATATTAAACATAAATTCTACAACTTCTTATTGTTTTTTTACCAGTAATTCGAGTTTCTTTGAGTTATTCGATGTTATTCATTAGAAATTTAAACCTTTTTTTAAACTTTTATAAACACTTGTTAATTGTTATTGTAATAATTTATTAGTACAATTTTAAAACTTTTTTCCAGTTTTTTTTTCAGTTTGATGATGGCCGTGATAGGCCATAATAAAAAAAATGGAAAAAGCTTTTAAATTGCTATAAGAAATTATTGTAATGCACCACGAATTATCAGTTTCAGACAGAAATATTAATTGTCATTGTATTTCATTAGTTGAACTCCATTGTTTATTATATTTTTTTTATTAAAAGCAAATCAAATTTAATAATGTTATTATTAAGTTGTGCGAGTTTTTTTAGTTTGTTATTATTGCAACAGCTCTTTCAGAGTTCAAAACCATTTTCAAACTCTCAATGTGGCCTAACCACAGTTAGAAAAATGTTGTTTTTGAACACGGAAACACCTGTCACAAAAAAAAAGTCGAACTTAATAGCAAGATTATTAATTTGATTTTGTTTAAAAATTTTCAAAAAATGTATTTATACTTCTGTATTCAGATATATATTTTTTTTACACAACAGCGAATTGAAGGTAAAAAAAATGTCATGCCATGCAGAAATAATACATGAGCCAAAAATATTATGTTTGAGGAATACGTAGAAAAAATTCTCGTCTCGGGTCAAGACAATAATCGAAAAAGCTGTCAAGTACTTTCTTCCCAATCCTCCTCTTTTCCCTCCCCACTCCCTCGAGCGCCATAACATACCAGAATTTGGAATGCCATAGTCCCACTGGCCCTGGAAGCAGTTAGGACTAGGTATTCCCATAAAAAGGTTTTTGTTTAGACGACCATTTGGTGAATGTTTTTTTCACACTAACTCCATCAGGAAAACAATTTCCCTCAAATAAAATATCAAAGAATATTAGTCATTCTGTTGAGGAACTGTATGAATAATAGCAAAATATTTTAATTAAGTATACTACTCCTGCAATAGTTTTTGTAACTTGTTCGTTATTCAGTATTGAGTGTATGGCCACGTATCTTCTTTTCAACTCCATGATATTTTTTTTAAAAACAAATCATTGCAGACCCCAGCCTCTTATTTGGGTTCAAAATCTCCCTCGGATCTATCCCCGACTAGTTCATAGCGAAAGTAAATGATTATAATAGTTTATTACACCAGACCGCCTCATTTCGGAATCAATTTTCCAAACCACAAATGGCTTTAAGCAGTCGATGATCGCGAACAATACGCAATGCACCTATTGTTCTGATTTTATTCCACTCTTTGAGGGGGGCAAATTTACCTAAATTGATTGAATCGTCATCACCGCTGTGGGTTTATTCTCTCGCAGCATAAATCAATCCAAAATAGCTTTGAGGACTATTTTAGTGAGATGTAATTAATAAGAAGTATTGTTGCGTATCCATAAATTATTGCGATGTAGTGATAAGCTTTTTGTTGTCCAAAGAAGCGAAGCTAGCAGTCCACAATGGAGTGCTGATACCAACCCTGATGTATAGCAGTGAGGCATGGAATTGGCAGAGGAAGGATGAAAGTAAACTGAATGCCGTCGAAATGAGATCTCTGAGACGAATGTGTGTAAAACCATGTATGATCGTAGGAAAAATATTGAGATTCGTAAAAAATGCAAGGCCTGATGTAAGCGTAATGAGTAAGATTAAGACAGGGACGCTTAAATGGTTCGGGCATGTTTAGCGAATGAACGAAGAAAGGAGTGTAAGAAGAATGTATGACGCGAATGTGAATGGAAGAAGAAGCCGGGGACGCCCGAGGAAGACATGGCACGATCAAGTGAATCAAATACTTGAGTCGGGCCATGTCAGAAGTCGGAATAATAGAAGAGAATTTATGAATGTTCATGAAGCAAGAAGTGTATGCCAATATCGAGTTGTTTGGCGGTCCGTCCTCTCTGCCTACCCCTGCGGAGAAACGGCGTGATGGTTAGTTAGTTAGTTAATTTCTTGATCCACATAGCAGTTTTCAGCTTAAGATGTTATTTCCGTAATTTTGTAAGGAGATTAGAATTTTTCATTTTGCTGTCAAAGAGAAGACACCCTGTTTTTCTCCATATTTTTCGATTTCGAGAAACAGGAGTTCTTTGGCTTGGATGAAACCGGGTAATATCGCCAGTAAACATATAAGTTAACATTGCAATACCACTTTTAAAAAGCTTTCTTCCGAAACAGGATTTAAAAAGGATGAAAAAGCTATAGGCTAAACGACACATAATAAATGCCTACAGATGGCGCTTATTTAAATATTTTAGAGAAAAACACATACTATTAGCTCGTAATGCTTTTAAATATTGAAATGAATTATTTGGTCGTTGAAATGGAATAAATTGTTACTGGAAAATTAAAGGGCAACTCCCTCAGGAAACTAACGCAAACAGTATCATTAGAAGTTTTTTTCTATGACATACATATCATTTCATATTCCGTATTTCAACAAACAATTCATCTCAATATTTAAATTTTAAATTAGGCCATTTGTGAGCGCGTATCATGTTTCGTTAAGTTTAACTGTGAAAAACATTTGTTGAAAATGTCCACTGAAATACCTCTCGTCATAATATTATTAATGCAAACGAAATTGTTGTCCGATTTCAAAGTGATTATCTTCCCAGTTGCTTAATCGCATCAAATAAGAGTCGAATTAAATTTCTTTATGATTACTATTATTATTGTCTGAAAGGCCCGCGGCCGCACAGCTTTAGTCGGAGCTTTCTACGAGCCTCGGTGATTCAATTTGCGGTCGCGAGATGGCGGGGCCATGCAGTTTTATTTGCGAAACGGGGTACATTAAATTCCTAACCGATTCACGAACATAAACTAGCACCATACAAAATTTGTATATAAACCGAACCAAACCTAAACGAACCTATTCTGGCGAGAAATATCTTGGGCTGTGCATTGACATTTAAAAACAGCATATACTCGTAGAAGGAATCAAAGACCATCACTCAATCACTGGCGAATTTAGCAGATTACCTAATCTGTTACCAATAATGTATTCTTATATGAACATAATATGTCTTACAAAATTTACAAATTACGTCATTAAAAATTGCATTTTACCGTCTTCGTCACTTCGTTTTAAATTTTGAAACATTTTCCTCTTCTTTTATATTGTTGGGTATTTCTTGGAAGATCTTCGTGACTCTATATAGTAATTAGTTTTGCGATTTTGTTTTCTTTCGAAAGGGAAGTCTTATTTCATTTGTTCTTCTTATAGAGTGGTTATGTCTGTTGATGTTCATTAATTTTTCTCAAGAATTCATAATTTTGTTGGACTTTAAACTTTTTAAAAAGAAATACTGCCACAATATTGAATATCAGGAACAATGATGGCATTGTATATAGTTTTACAGGATTCTGCAATGATGCATCCTTCCGAGTAGTGAGACTTTTTGGCCAATTTCTTTGTAACATATATTGTGTTTAGAGATAGTCAGTCTGGAATCTAAAATAACACCCAAATATTTCATTTCATTAACTTCCCTCAAAATTTCCCCATGATTGTGAAAGGAGTATCATCTATCCTTTTATTTCTGATATTCATAAATTAGGTTTTGCTTAAATTTAAATTTATTTTTTTATTTTTAAGCCTGGGAGCTACATTTTTAAGGTTATGGTTTAGTCGGTTTATATTTGACACACTCCAGATATGTATATCAATGCGTCATATGCGAATAGTCTGTTACGGCAATATTTAGGAATATTTACTAGGTCATTCATGGAGATTATAAAGAGGATTGGTCCAAAAATCGACCCTTGTGGCATTCCCAATTTAATAGGCAGCGAATTCGACACTATTCCTCTCACTTTAGCAGTCTGATACCTCTCTGTTAAATGATCATTAAACCAATTTAATTATGTTCCCGAAATTCAAAATTTCATAAATTTTTCAATTATAATATCACCAATTATTTATATTTTTTTATCAGTGTCTTCCTTCCTGGTGACAAGTAACATACATTGGCTTGGCGAGTCCCAGTGTATGTAATTAATATTATAGGATTTTTTTTAAAGACTTCTCATACTAAGTTAAGAGCCATTTCGCAGGATTGATATTATTTTTAGTATCATTATTTGCACACGGTTGACATTTGTCACACGAGAACGGGTCGCTTCTACGACTCGTTCTTATATTCAACAGCTCGGGTATGGAATGATCTGCCGGCCTCTGTGTTTCCTCTCTCCTACAATATGGTTCTCTTAAAGACCGAGATTGACTCTTTCTTATCATCTAAAAGACCCTCTACACAGCAACCCCAAAGACGATATAGGCCTTAGGGTAAATTATTTTCCTCGGGGCCTCCTGTGTGGAGTTAATGTAAAAAAAGAGGTCCTGGGTTCAATTCCCGGATCCGACTTTATTTTTGTGTCTTTTTCTGTTCCATGTTTCATTAGAAATTCGTTAATATAAGTTCTTCAATGATTAAATATTTCAATGAGATTTATATGCTTCAATAAGTTAGAATAAATTGTGTAATTAGATGATTTACTGATCGACTATGGATTAACGTTTTAATGAAATTTTATTAAAGTTGTCATTTTGTGAGATGCAAAAACATTTTTGTTGGACGGTTAAAATGCAAAAGACTAAATAATAAAACTTTGGCTGGGGTAAGTTTGCGCCGCGGGGGTGACTAGGGGATGTAGAACGTACCCCATTACTTTATGTATCATTTAAGCGGTAAAAGCCAATGTGGGAAACTGGAAATGGTATTTCTGAACTCCTTTTGTTGATTCTTTCGAATTTATTGTTATCGAATCGAATATGAATTTTATGAACTCTCTATTAACACTTACCTCCTGACGTAAACAAACCGAGTAATATGTGGATGTGTATCTATACATGTTTTTTTTAAACTGTTTTTTTTTTCATGAAAATAATAAATTATAATAGTGTGATATATATTCGCCTCGCTGAAATTAAAAAAAACGAACTGTTGTAAAAGTATGTTGATAATCTTACCTATCGGTTTATTGAGACTAATGTAAAAGTAATGAAACATTAGAAAAAGTAAATAATGCCTAAATTAAAATATTAAAAATTGGAACACCAAAAACGTATTGTATGTTATCAAGTCTAACTTTTTGTTTTACCACCGGATAACATCTTCGAAGTGCCGCAATATAACAGGAGCTCAAATTGCTTTCTTTATATGCTTCTGAAAAGCACTCCTAGTTATATATTTTACAGAAATCATATCTTAAGATATTAGTAGACATATGCTCATTCATAAGTGTCCAAGTAATATTCTACTTCTCTCACAGGAGAGCATGTATTTTTTTATAAATACCGCACTAATTTTCCAACTGTCCGAAGCCAGCGGGAGTATGATATGTTGTATGGCTAAAGAGAATGCAAGGGAAAGGAGATGAGAGGAGGAAGGCTAGGAAATATGGTTTTGCAATTATTTTCCTTTTGCACCCAATACGTTTTTCCTTGTTGAAAAACATGAAATAAATATTAATATGTCGTCTTGAATTAACCTTGGAAGTTCAAGGTGATTTACCCATCCTTTATAATATAAATGTTAAAAGAGAGGTTTGGAGGCGCCGGGTATCGATCCCGGTACCTCTCACATGCTAAGCGAGCGCTCTACCATCTGAGCTACGCCCCCGGTTGAAAGTACTGAACGAAAACCACAATAAATTCAACTCGGTACAATATTTCGTTATCACCGTATAGCACAAATAGAATACCGAACAAACTGGTTTGTATGTAGGACATGTTGCATGTTGTCCGTACTTTATTTATGGCGTTAGATTTTTAAATGCTAGATTTACGAATCAACTATCAGAAATCTTTCTTGCAGGTCTTCAAAACTCTTCCTTACGTCTTCTTGAATACGAATTATAATAAAATTACATTTACGGGATGCAATTTTGTGATATTTCAACTAAAGTCGGTAGTTGCCTAGAATGGTGTTTTAGAGATGATCTTTAGGATTTAATAAATTCAAAACCATTCAAGTTTTCTTTTTAAAATTTTGTACTCATATTTATTAAATCTTTAAAAATATGTATAATTTAAAAATATATATAAATACACACACCGTGATGGTTAATTAGTTAGTCAGTTATCCTTAATTTTTTTGAGTTTCATGATTGGAAGCAAATTACATATATATATATTTTTAAATCCCGGCATACTAAAGATTTTTCAATTTTTCCTCTATTTTGTACCCTTATTCGAGATATAACTAAATAAACGAAAGGTGATATTGATCTATTTTTAATACCAGCACTAAAAAACAGTTTAATAAAGATATACGCAAATTTTACAGCAAAATAAAATGCAAAGAATACGATTCTAATACGATTATTCACAATTTCTAAACAGCAATACCACCTTAAATATGCTTTTCTTAAATATTTCCTCCAAAATAATTCATAATAAGGACTTTTTTTAGACCACTGCTTTTGATATACAAATATTTACATGTTTCAGAAGCAAAACTTCCCCCATCAGGATAATTAATATATATGATAAAATTGTGACAAGTTTTTACAAACACATATAAATATATTTTTTTAAATTCGAATCGATTCGTTTTATGTATTTCTAATATCTACGCGATATTATTTAATGAAACATTGTACCGAGTTGAATTTATTGTGGTTTTCGTTCAGTACTTTCAACCGGGGGCGTAGCTCAGATGGTAGAGCGCTCGCTTAGCATGTGAGAGGTACCGGGATCGATACCCGGCGCCTCCAAACCTCTCTTTTAATATTTATATTAAAAGGATGGGTAAATCACCTTGAACTTGCAAGGTTAATTCAAAGACGACATATTATTATTTGTTTCATGTTTTTCAACAAAGGATAAAAGGTATTGGGTGGTGGACGAAAATTCCTGTAAAAACATACTTCCAAATTTTCCTCTTCCTCATCTCCCTCCCCTCGCATTCTCTTTAGTTGGACAGTTGGAAAACTTGAGCGGTATTCATAAAAAATACATGGTCTCCTGTGAAAGAAGTAGAAAATTACTTGGAAACTTGTGTATGAGGCATGCATGGCATATGCGTACTAATATCTTAAGATATGATTACAATAAAATATGAGACAACTGGGAGTGCCTTTCAGTAAGGTATAAAGAAAAAAAATTGAGCTACTGCTCTATTGCAGCGCTTCAAAGATGTTATCCGGTCGCAAAACAATAATTTACATTTGTAATAATAACAATAATAACAAAAACATATTTTTAAATTTAAAAATTATTTATTTTTTCAAATGTAATATAACTTTTACATTAAAGTCCCGTTAAACTGATTGATAAGATTATCAGGATAGTTTTAAAACAGTTCATATTTTAAATTTAAGATAGATGGATATCTTTAACGATATCATAATTTATTATTTTCATGAAAAAAAACAATATTCATAAAAATTAAAAGTAGGTCCAAAAATTCAAAGAAAATCAAAAATGTTGATATCTAATAAGTTAATTTAGACGTATTAATAAATTAATTAAAAATTACTTTGTAACCACCAATTTATTAATATATACATATCAACATGTTTTGAAAGAGTTACTAGTCAACGTAGTATGTATCTGTTTTCCATTTTGACAAAAATAAACGTGGATTCAAACAAAGTGTATTGTAATGAAAATAATATTAATGTAATTTATAAAAAAATACATACTATTGGAATGTCACTAAAAGTTGTATCAATATCTATCAATATAAAAACTTTTACCTTCGTACCTTATTTGTCAAATATATCATAAATTTGTTACACTTATTACTACTATGTATCATGTTCTTTTTTTGTTAACTTAAAACCTTTTTTTTTCTTTCTGTACACAAAATCACGTAAAATTTTAAAATATGTAAAACCCCATCGAGGCGTTATTAATTAATAAATAAATAATTAATAAATAGATAATTAATAGATAAACAATTAATAAATAATTATCGACCGGTACCTATGGTATACAAGTGATTTTCGCGAACTTATTTTATCATCTCTCTTAATGGGGCTATTTTCTGATTTCTTTGAAATAAACACGTAATTGTTTCTGTACTGCAATATTTATAATTTCACCCATCTGTCCGCAGATGGTGGAACTACGGCATCCTCATTGGGGAATATTGTGAGACTGATGGAAATGATGGAGAGAAAGGAGAAGAAATAAAATAATAGTTTTATTATGTACGTAATCGTAAATGTCAATTATTCGATAATTACCAGTATGTGCTGCTATAAAGTAGCAAGAAATGTTCTGTTTTTAGTATTTTGTAGGCGTTCATTTTCAAATGAAAAAATGGATTATCCCTTATAAATTCAAAGCCACATTCTTCCCAAGTACCAGAATATCGCGCAAGGCATTGCCAGGGCTGCAGGGGTGTGGCGGGGTCATCTCCGGCTCCCTTTTTATTTTCATTTTTTTAGATTACCCCGAGCGGAAAATGTTTATGGGAGGGACGATTTTCCAATGTGTCTGGGTAGTGACTAACGACCGCCGTATTTTATTACATAAATCCTTAATGCCTGTTATGGGCCGTGGTCAACTGCAGAAAATACGAATAAAAAACCCAAAAAGGACGAAAAGGTTCGCGGGGTAAATTGAATTACTCCCCCGGTAATTTATAATTAAAGTCTCGGAACAAAGCTAAAAAATGTGACGGAAATACTTTTAATTCGGAATTTATTAGCCTGAACTTACTCGCAAGGTTTTGTGGAAAATAAAGTATGTAGTGTGTACTTACTGATCCACATATATACGAAAGTTTGTGAATTTTACTTTCATATTAACTGTTACAATAATATTTTATGAGATGACCTTTAACAAAATGCGGAAATTAAAAATAAATCTTGTTACAATAATGGCTTAACTTTATTTGATATAAAAATAGCCCTTTGCGAAAACATGTAACATTTGAAATGAACGCTAACTTACGTATATAATTACCATTTGCGATAGGATTTAACTCAATTCCATTTCACTATCATAATATGTTCATGTTCTTGCGTATAACTAATAAATTAATAAAAGATATGCAACAGATATTAATGAATCAAAAAATATGTTGTATTCATCAAAAAGTGTTGAATGTCGATCTTTGGCACCAGATTATTTATATATCTTTTCTAAATAGAATTTCTTGGCCAATGCCATATCATTTACCTCATGATCTTTGTGCTTTAAATATTTATAAAAAGATCTTATATTCATTCCCTACTAACCAATTATTCTTGGAGAATGCAGTTCTTCTGCGTTATATAAAATTTATGCGAGTAACTACCTAGGTAAAACTATCTCAAACTAGCTACCCAGGTTACTTTTTATTATGCATATCTATGAATAACTCAGTAGATACGCATTCTTATAAAATAAGATAGAAGGGGTACCAAAATGATTCCTTGTGTTATTCTCCTCTTGGAAAAATTTTAATATTAACATAACAAAACAATTTCATAAAATTTGCATAATAAGGCCACGCAACGATCGCTGGAACCACAACCCCTTTGTGTATTTTTATATTCACCTCCATATATTCCACTCCTACCTCTATGCCCTATGTATGCTTTTACCTAGGAGGGAGAACCATTTTTTAGAGAAACATTCATATTCGGTAATATTGGTTGGGGCATCCGTTTTTTTATTGCGTTTCTGGATGTGGCAGCATACTTTTGGCAGGGAAAACAGATTTAATGTGTGGATTCATAAAAAATGGCATTCCCTTACGAAAATAATAACATAATGGTTTATTTGGTGAGGGAGTGATCGATCATCCAACGAATTGGATTTTTACAAAATTTTCGTTTGTGAAACAGTTAATTCGTGGCTGATATTTAAAATATAAATTAATATTATTATTAATTATAATAATCTATAACTTTACTACACGGCTTCGCCTCTAAGATTTGGATTGAAATATTTGAAAAAAAAAAAACGATATTGTGGTGCCGTATACGTTCTCACACGTACATTTCTTTTCTTGTTAGGATCTGAAATGATATTGTGTTTGGTTCCTACCTTAATTGCTATTTATCAATTCCTTACCTTCCCAAACCAAACACAATGTTTTGAAAAATGGAACACGCAGTGATCAGTAATCTGACAGTAATTAAAAAAGTGCTCTTTTGTTCGGAGAAGAATAAACTACTTTCTAGGAAGTTCGAGCATGTTCGGCCCCTATATTATTTGGCAAGTATTTGGTTATCTTAAAACTTAAAACTATCCCTTGCTAGAATCAACCAAAGCCATCTTTATTATAGTCGTTATCTACAGTCCCCAAACAGTTTTTTACTTACGAAACCTCACAATTTCGGGT
>JAHDVE020011851.1:0-21981 GCA_022606495.2 Halesus radiatus
AACTTATTTTTCAAAATATAAAGTCAGAGACGGTCTCGTACAAAAATTGTATAAAAAAGGAAATGGCAATTATTTTTTCCCAATTTTTCGATCCAAAATTTCTATAACAATGTTAACTGTTTTTCTTTGTAAAATAAATGTTGATAAAGTTAATCGTACCTTTGAGCATGAAAATTGAAAGTACACAAAATCAAGGGAGCTACCCCTTCTTCTTCCCCGCTCCGCTCCTCTTCGCCCGTGTGTACACATCCGGCCCTAATTCAATGTGCGACGCTTCAAACGGGCAGACGGTGTTTATCAAACGGTAAACGTATGAATAAGGTTAGCAGACTGTCTCTTTCTCCGCGCAATCATCGGGCCGAGTCTGCAGCCTCCCGAAATAATCATCCATCCAACCCTCGCCTCGGGCGGATGCCTTCACCAGACTTGCTCTCACAGAAGCGGATTAAGGCGCTATTTGACTGTTTACGCTTTGTTTTCCAGGAATGGTATTGGATGCTGGATGTTAGGTATTCGGCGACGGCTCTCGGATGTCGGGTGTAGGCTGTTGGTGAATCCTTCCATCTATATGTTATTCTATGAAATTACAACATTTTAGTAGAAAACAGCTAATATTGGAAATAAGCATCCCTCCAACCCTCGCCCCGGGCGAATGCCTTGACCAGATTTGCTCTCACAGAAGCGGATTAAGGCGCTATTCGACTGTTTACGCTTTGTTTTCCAGGAATGGTATTGGATGCTGGATGTTAGGTGTTTGGCGACGGCTGTCAGATGTCGGTGTAGGCTGTTGGTGAATCCTTCCGTATATATGTTATTCTATGAAATTACAACATTTTAGTAGAAAACAGCTAATATCGGAAACAAGCATCCCTCCAACCTCGTCCCGGGCGGATGCCTTGACCAAATTTTCTCTCACAGAAGCGGATTAAGGCACTGTTTGACTGTTAACCCTTCGTTTACCAGGAATGGTGTTGAGTGTTGTACGATGGCTGTAGGTTGTGGTGTAGTGTCTGGTTGTGTTGTAGTGTCTGGTGTGATGTTATTTTAAATATTTACATAATTTTATCAAAAAATAACTAGTATAGGGAGAACACTTTTTAAAATTGTACTAACCTGTATTATGTTCTTCCTTGGGCGCATTTTAATAATGTTTGCCCCCCAACGTACCCCCAATCTTTGGGCAAGTGTTCATTCATGTTGCCTTTCTTTTTTGGAGAAAACTTGTTCTCTTTAGCAATTTTATTTTCAAATTTATTGCAGTAGAATCAGTTAATGAAGATTCTTCCTTATATAATGGTGTAACAATTAAATCGTAGTACTATTTCGGGGTAAAATAGGACTGTGTTTAAACGTTCCAAACTATTTTGAACCTTTCAATTATTTGGAATAACTTATTGCACCTTATAAACCGCTCAGCTCTCTTTTTATATGATTGGAAAATTCCACCCAAATGTATTTCCAAACTAGGTACATTTATTTATATGGGAATCCAGAATTCAATTAATTTTAATAACTTGTTGAAGCTTATAAACCTCATTGTAATATTTAATCATCGGAGAAGAGAATATTAAAAAATCTCAAGAAAACAGTTAAATAATGTATTTCTCTGTTTGTACATTTCTCAGCAATTACGTAATATTTTTATGTACTCATTTTAACTGTTCTAAGGAACAAAAGTCCATTTTATTTTATTTTTTTATCAAACGTTATCACGTTCAAACATAAATACCAGTATATTTCTTCTTTTTGTAAAGTAGTTTTCATAGTTAAAATAATTTCCAAAGTTTCAATTTTTCAAAGGCTTCCAAAACGCTCCAAATCTATGGTCGGCTGGTTTTGAGGTTAGAATGTCAAATGTCAAAACAAGGATCAACTTTGTCGTACACCATTTTATATTCTATTCATATTAAATCGTATCTAAACATAAGTAATAACATTATATACCTTTTTAGAAGTTTTAACTCGAAGAATAATAATAGTATTGAGCATTAACATTATCAAAATATTCATATTGACAATTAGTTTGCTCATGAGTACTCTAATTTCTGTTATTACTAATAGTTTTATTTTTTTTTTGTTTATATTAAACAATAATTATAGAGCTTAAAGTCACCCAAATTATGTTTAAACTTCACCAAAGCTAAAAAAATACATATTTAAGATACAAAACAATATCGAAAAATAAAAATCTCCACACTAATCCAAAAACAGAATACACACGTGGCGTCAGATATTCCAAATACAATGGTAAAAATTATTGGTACCTTTTATTCATTTAACAATGTAATTATCATATTGTAATAACGGTTTCATTCCTAAATATAATAAAATAACAAGTGGTTTTTCTGCGGTGTACTACTTTCCCACTTTACTGTTTCTGGTACTGGCCACTAGCCAACACCATGTGTATGAAGAGTGGCTGAGCTCTCTCCATATCGTCTCCCACTCACTTAGATTGGCTCGGTTCCCTATATTTATATTTTACCAACAACATGTGTATGAATAGTGGCTGAGCTCTCTCCATATCGTGTCCCACTCACTTAGATTGGCTCGGTTCCCTATATTTATATTTTACCAACACCATGTGTATGAAGAGTGGCTGAGCTCTTTCCGTATCGTGTCCCACTCACTTAGATTGGCTCGGTTCCCTATATTTATATTTTACCAACACCATGTGTATGAAGAGTGGCTGAGCTCACTCCATATCGTGTCTCACTCACTTGGATTGGCTCGGTTCCCTGTATTTACGAGTCTATATTACCAATTCATGTGTATTCGGCCTTGCTCGGGATCTTTTTTTTTGATAAAGTTATGAAGTTGTGATTTTTTGCTTGTCGTTTGGGTGCTATAATTGATTTGACAGCAAAAGTAACTATCTCTTAACAAAGAAACAGACAGACAAATATTATTTGTTTGTTTATATATTAAGATGTTTGTACCTTAGAATGGTATAATATAACTCTAAGGTTTGTATATTTTTTGGATTTCACCGTCTTGTACTGGAATCATTATAGTACCCACACATTTTATACTGCTATTTTTAATTGGAATATATATATATTGACGGCCTCTATGGTCGAAGGGTAAGACTCTCGACTACGAATCCGAAGGTCGTGGGTTCAAATCCCGGCGTGCGCAAGTAAATTTTATTTAATTAATTTGTGTTGTTTCACAATTAATTCATTTAAAAATAATAGTGTATTTGCGCACGTTCCAGAGTGGAAGATATGCGACAGACTTTGTGAAATGTTAGTATTAGAGTTAAGGAACACCTAAGGTATTTAAATAATAATAATTATTCTGAATTTGCCAATGATATTTTGGAAACCAATCATTATTTCGATATAAATAAAGGTTTAAAAATTTTACACAATTACAACCGGTTTACAATTAGATAAATTTGAAATTTTGGAAATCAGAAAAAGTGTTTAAGTAAATTAAATATAAAAAAATAATCAATTAACTTTTTTTACATAATTACATTTTGGATTTATTTGCATATTAATATTAATAGTAAAAAATCTTTTTTAACTTCTAATATAAATTTATATTACTAATATTTTTTTATTAACATTTTTGATTAATTGCTTACCTGCTTTAATCAATTTTTGTTTATGTTGATAATTTGTCCATTCTTTCACTTTTGTGTTCTATGTTTATCATTTGTCTATACTTGACATTATTATTTTTTTAGTATTCTTTATATTACTGATGAGGAAAGCATCGCTTTCAAAACACATTGATTAATAAAGTGGTGATTACGAATTAATTTATAATTTATTTATTAAAATTCAGATATTTCTCTTATCGTCTTCGTATCATCGTGTATAGTTTCGGCATCAATAGTTAGGAGTATATCCCCTCCCACCAGAAATCTCCTTCCATTTCTTAGCCCGGGGCTGCGCCGCGGCGGTTGCGGCAACTTACCTAGCATTTCTTAGGCATCTCGAGGAAATGCCTCTACTACACCTGCTGCCCTCTGGCGGATGTCATAGCTGCTAATAGGAATGTCCGGATAATACATGAGATAATCGTAGTCATCGTGATTATCTTACATATTAATTGTACATCATCGCATTACTAAATCAATCTAGTCAAGTAATAGTCAATGAAGTGTATGTTCGATTTGTTATTTTTTTTTTATTATTTAATTCGTAGAAATCCATATTATTAAAAAAAATTAAAATATAAATCAAATTTAATAACCTTATTATTAAGTTATAAAATTATTATAGTTTTTATTATTATGACAGCTGTTCCGGCGTTCAAGGCCATTTTCAAACTGCGGTTAATCCACGTTGCGAAGACTTGTTTACATGCTTTTATTTACACCCAACTCTAATTTGGACGGATTTTTTAAACAATTATTTTCTATCGATTTATCTCTAAAATAATTCAAATTCCCTGTTCTGCGAGGTTTTTACATTCATAATACGTTTAGCCGTATTTAAATGAGTTTTTTTTTCTTAATTTATTAAATATCTACGGTATAAATATACCACAAAGAATAATTACATGTCACAATTAACAACAAGCATAATAATATAGCACAAATTATTTAAAAATGTAACCATTCAATGTGGTATTAGGTCGTACAGTGACATCAGTGAGTATATAAAGAATTAAAGTTCATGAAGGATATAAAAGTAAAAGATATGCGTATATATAAAACATATAGTAAACTTAACTTATATTAATTTTGTTTCAAAAGATATGATAGTATACCATTCTTGTACTTACCTTAACCTGTTAAACCTTAACTTCCCTGCGTTATTTAAATGTGTTATATTTTTTTGGTAGTGTTATACTGAGAAGTGGCGAAAAAATATGTTACTTTATTCATTAATGTTATATTAGGATCATTAGTCCGTTTATTAATTTTCAATTACTCAATTATTTTCTAACTAAATCGGTTTTACCGACAGTAAATAATTATTTTAAACACCTGTCCAATTGGAATTGGGAGGGAGTAAATAAAATCATGTAAATGAGTCGTCGCAATGTGGATTAACCGCATTTTTAAAATGGCCTCGAACGCCGAACAACTGTCAAAATAATAAAATGTAAAATAATTTCATAACTTAATAATAACATTATTTAATTTGATTTAAAACAATTTTTTTTTAATTGTGTTTAATGTTTTTTGTTACAAATAAAATCATTAAATTACGATAATATCGCATCTATTTTTCCTTTTTTTTAATTCTGCTTTTAAGATAACCCTCTTATTCTGCGTTTTTAATTACCAAATATCTGCCTAATTTTTAAACAAAATAATAACAGGCGTCGTTTTAACCTTTCCAGAATCATCTTTTGCACCAGAAAGGTCCATAAAATTTCCATGAAAATTTTGATGATTTAAAAAATATGCTTCACAGTTTTGCTTAGCTCACTAATTTCAGGATATTCCTGAAAATTTAAGTTTCGGCTTAAATAATTTAGGCAATTATTAAGGTTAACGACCCAGACTGCGGTTTATGGGAGCCGTTATCTGGGAAAAGAATCCAATGATCCTTAAAGAAAAGGTCATTCGTCAATAAAATAAAACGTGGGTCTTCCAAATGGAGGAAGATAAAAGAATAATAAATACCCACCTTTTAATTTACTGACCCTAGTTTTGTTAGAAGCGTCTTTTCCCCTCCTGTCACTGCTTCTTTTGGGGGTATACCAACTCGCTGCGGTTAATTCTTTATTGCCGATCAAATACGTGTAATTTAGACAATAATGAACTCCAGTGAAAAATGTAATGGTTTTAAAAAAATATGTTCATAAGGATCAGCAAACCTCGATTCTGAATATATAACTTTTATTATATATGATCAAACGTAGAATTTATAAATCGTTATTTAAAAGCAAATAAAAAATCATCTCAACAAAACAAGTTTTTATGTTGGTAACATTGCATTTGGAACATATGACGTCACGTGCGTATTCTGTTTTCAGATTAGTATGGACGTTTGTATTTTCCGATTCCGTTTTGTATTTTATATATGTATTTATTTAGTTTCGGGGAAATTTAAACATCTTTTGGGTGACTTTAACCTCTGTAATTATTGTTCAATATAAAAATTTAAAAAAAACTATTATTAATGAAAGAAATTAGAATATTCATGAGCAAACCAATTACCAATACCGATATTATGATAATGTTAATACTCAGTACTATTATTATTCTTTGAGTTGTTTATAAAAAGGTACAAATTTTATTACCTACGTTAAGTTATGGTTTACTATGAATGGAATATAAAATTATGTGCGGTAAATATTATTCTTGTTTTGACATTTAACATTCTAATCTCAATACTTATTAATACCGACCAGCCATAGATTTGAAGCGTTTTAGAAGGCTTTGAAAAATTGAAAGTTTGAAAATTATTTTAACAATGAAAACCAACTTAAATATCATCAAAAAAAGGAATTTTGATGATATTTAAGTTTGAATGGTGCTCAGGCTTAAAAATCAAATCAAGTTGTGTAAAACGGCAATCCATTCCCGTCAATGACGCGTATACTATATAAATTAGCAAAATAACGATATGGAAAAAGAAATTAACAGTGGCGAGTTATTTGTCTTTGTATGTACATGCTAAGCAATGTAATAACAGGTCTATAGTATAGGTAGAAGGCTGGATGTGGACCTTGTTGGGATGGTAGTAAAAGAATTATCATCGATAATTAACCGTCTAGTGCAAAGATTGATTTCTTTGCGCTAAGAGGTTGTAAGGGTTGCGACTTCTCTTTGTTCAGCACAAGTTAAGGTAAATTAAGCTTCCTCTTGTCGGCAGTGATTTAGTTTTTATGGCTGCGTTGGGAATAGCGGAGAGGGCCACGGCGGGGGGCGGGGGCGGTGGTAGCGGGGGTGAAGAATCGGCGGTGGCGTTACGTTAACTACAGGACTATCGGGAGTAGAGGCGTAGTGGAGCCGAAGAGCGGAGGAGTCGAGGATCCCGGCAGATATTTCTTCCTACCACATTAACATTCCTCGGACAAGAAAATGGCCAAGCATTTAGCACGGGGCATTAAAGTAGAACATGCTTAGTGATTGGCTTTTCTTTGTGTTCAGCCCATCAACGTTTAATGTATCTTCCAGAGTGGCTCTAGTAATCCCATTCCGGTGATTTATGAATAAAGCCATTTGAATTATACTATTTTTCCTTTAAAATCAAATAACAATGCATTTCATTTAAAATATTCTAAACTGAAACAAACACAAAAATATGAATTGAATAAAAAAATTTTTATGGGACATTAATATGGTAACAGGAACGGGAAAATTTAATCTCTAATTGCGGCAATAGCCGTTGGCCGGATATGAGCTATAGCGAAATTAAATTTTATCACCATTTTTAAACAAGGAAATCAGTTGCAAAATGTTTACGATGGTAAATAAGTCTCGGACTATAAACATATGTTCTTCGAAAGATCGGTATTCAATTTGTGGCGTCATTATTAATAAATGAATTATTAATATTAGATTTAAGGAACACCTAAGGTGTTTAAGCAATAATTATTATTCTGAATTTGCCAATAATATTTTGGAAACCAATCATTCTTTTGATATAAATGAAGGTTTAAAAAATGTACATTCAAATACAACCGATTTACAAAATTAGACTAATTTTAAATTTTAGAAATTAGAAAAAGCGTTAATGGTGAATTAAATATAATTAATCTCCAAATACTTTTTTTTAATAGCTATCTCCTGAATTAGTTTTCAAAGTAATATTAATAATAAAAATAATTTTTTTTTTTTTTAATTTTTATCGTTTTGTAATAATTTTTTATTAACATTTTTGATTAATTATTAGCTACTTTAATCAATTTTTGTGTACGAGTATGTTTATTTTTTTTATAAGAGTCCTAACTGCTCCAAACCGTCTGGAGCCAGTGAGACTATGGCATCCCCAACTGGGGAATGTTGTGAGGCTGGAGGTATTGGGATGGGAAGAAGAAGGGGAAGAGGAAGGTGGGGAAATTCCTGGCTATTCAGATCTGGTCTTATTATTTGTCTATTCTTATATTATTGTGTTCTATGTTTATCATGTGTCTGTACTTGACAATATTATTTTTTAGTATTCTGTACATTTCTGACGAGGAAAGCACCGCTTTCGAAACATGTAATTGTATAATGTACAACGTAATTTTTAATTAATTTAAAAATACATGTATCTGTAAATCAGTGACAGATAAATTTATACTAAATAGTAATCACTGCCCGGCTTCACCATAGTTTTTTTTTAACGAATTAATCGATACCTCGTGACGGGACTGACGTTGCGAGCTAAAGAGTCGTGCTAACATGTGACCTAGACATGTTTGTGTGTACTCTATGGGGATATTACAAGACTGTATGTGTATATAATTATTAAAGTAATTTTTAATTTTCCAGATAAATGGCATGATCTCCAACACGGGCCACTCGGTGATCTTCACGGTGGAGAACGATACACGTCACCACATCAACATCACCGGTGGGCCGCTGTCATACAAGTACCAGTTCCACGAGATACACATCCATTACGGCCTGCACGACCAGTTCGGGTCCGAGCACAGCATCAATGGATATGCTTTCCCCGCTGAGGTGAGACTGAATATTGTATCACTTCTTGGGTTCGCCCCAACTTATTTAGGGAATGTCGCGAATGAGACAAGACAAGACAAGATCTGCTTTTCCCGTGAGAATAACTTGCATAGTATCTGGATTCTGTTAGTATTTGCTTTGTGTACTGGTATTTTTAAATATATATACCTATCGGTTACTTATTAATATTTAATATTTCATTTTTATTATTTGTTAATTATTATTTATTTATTGTTTTAAATTATTTTTATTCATGTATTATTATATACTTGTTACTGTTTGCTTATTATTATTTACCTATTATTATTTACTCACTCTCTACTTCTTGTTACCAAAAATATGGTCACCCTATGATTGTGAGTAATTGGAACATAGATACGTTATGATATTTATTTGGGTTACAATAAAATTATTGTTGTAATCTATAAATGTATGGCCCAATTTAAAGATTTACTGTAGATTTTATAGTTGTTTAGAGTCTGAATAACTTTGGTGTTATTTAAAAAAAATATATATATATATTTTCACTAAAATTGTAAAGCCGCTCATTTCAACACATGACTGTCCTGGTGAGATGAGTTTATAATGTTGTTTTTTTTTTTTTAATTTAAGAATAAATAAATTGGGGGAAGTTACTTGAAAGGTGTGAAAGAAATGGAGCGGTTACTTGTAAGAAATAATATAGGTGTAAGGGTGTGTGGGGTGTAATTGCTTTATTCTAGATTAGGGGAAAGGTTTCGAAGATTTCAAACTTGTTCGGGTAAGGGAGTCAATCGGCCTACTAGGAGTTTGTACTCATATATACAGAAATGGTGCACAATGGAAATATCTAGGCAATGTGACAACTGTCATTATACCCTACAAGTTTGGCATATTGTTCACATTTTATAATAGTTTTCACTCTTGTGACAGGAATAAACAGAAAACGATGGTTTATCGCTGTAGAAACACAGATGTGGAGGAACGGCGTGAAGATTAAAGCTGAAGTTAGAATAATACTGATTGAGATCTCTACGACACGTGCTGTAGCTTAAGGAAAGCACAATTAGAAAGAAAAATGTGGTGGAATGATGTGAAAATAATGCTATAAGAAGCGTAATTATTTTAATTTTAAATAAGTCAATAATATTATGTCAACAAATACACTACACGTAATTACTGACGTAAAAGATGGCAGTCTCTGAGCTGTCGCCGAATCAGCAAATAATAATCGGTTTTAATATTAAAACAAAATCGACTTATGCAATTTCAACACAATACACAAAACCAGAATACGCTCAAACATGTGCGTAATATCAAAAACTGCCAATCCAATTATGGCGATCAAACAGAGCGTTTTAATTTTTTGGTGTTTAAAAAATTTTCGAACAATGATTTATTAATTGTACGTATAATTATTTATAATAAAATCTATATATTCAGAATCGGCGTTTGTTGATCCTTATCAGATGTGGGGAACCTTTTTATCGCCGAAGGCAATTTGAATATTCTTAATATTTCCCGCTGGCCAGACGTAGATTTTAGGGCATCGATAGGGCGGGGAGGGATCAGGGATGTGGGGGGTTGCGATGATCCGGAAAATAATTATTTCTACATATTTGTAAAAAGCATTAACTTTGTAGCTCGCCATAATTTACAATAAAAAACACATAAATTTGTTGTAGACCACTTTTATTTTATTAAAACTCTACCGGTTTCGGAAGCACCCTTCCTTCATCAGGAGAATATTAAAACTAACTTATGATATAGAATATTGACAAGACATATAAATTTTAGGTGTTTTTTTTTTATAATTTTTATTTTTAACAATACGACGGGTATTATTTATAAGTGAATTTAGTGATTTTCGAAGAAATCAAAATAAAAATCAAAAGATTAAATTATTTTTTAAAAGTTACACTTAATTTGTTATGGGGTCTGAAAAGGACGGGGGGAGGGGTCGATCTAGTTGAAATATATGTGTGTGATTTTTTATATTAATAAAAATAACGAGAAACAATACCACATAATTTATATATTAAAGAAAAAATAGACTGGTGGTATTACGAGGTGAGTAAGTATCTGAAGTTATAAAGGCTCGATAGATCGCCGGTGTGATTTTATGGAGTGTGGTGCAGAGTTAAAGATGTCAAATTGTGAGTATTGTATGTTAAAGAAGTGAGATGCCCGATAAACGAAGGAATTTGCTTAAAATTAGTGTTGCATCGAGGAAGGCTAAGAATTTGGTCCGATCTGGTAAGTTCATTGGGAACTCGTAGTTGGATCCGTTGTAGGTGTTCCGAACAATCTGCGGTGAATCTAACAAGAATTGGAGAAAAAAATGTAAATGTCATTTAAATTTACATTTACACATCTGTCCGGTGACATTTAACCGACCTGCAAATACTGTATACAGGTAAACTGTTATTTTTTTTAAATTATATATATTTTATATTTTGCTGGATAGTAGTCCCACGAGTTATAAAATTCATTTTGGGACAAAAAAAATTTTTACATTATACAAATTATAGAAAACAGAAGTAGAAAGAACAGAACTACACAAACAGGACACACAGTAATAATCCATGTACAACTTCTACGACTCGTTCTCGTGTTCCACAGCTAGGCTGTGGAATGATCTGCCGGCCTCTGTGTTTCCTCCTTCCTACAACGTGCTTCTCTTCGAGATCCAGGTTCACTACCTCCTATCCTCTAAAAGACGCCCCACACAGCATCCCAAAGATGATATAGGCCCTGAGGGATATTATTTCCCTCAGGGCCTCATGTGTAGAGTAACTATAAAAAAATGTACACGTTCTGCGTTTGTACTACGTATTATAATATATATACTGCGACCTACAAGATATTATAATTCATGAAAAAAATTATCGTCTTTTCAAATGTTACGTTTTAATAAGTTCATTGGTTACTATAAACATTTTCCTATTTCCTTAAATTCCTGAGGGTTTCCGTGTTCTCTGGGAAAATCACTTCGAGGAACAATAATGTAGATATCTAGCAATACCTACCGCTACCGCCTCTTTGTTAAGTAGCTTTTTATAAAGTTTGAGGCGTAGGAGTTTAAAGTAAAGAATAATTTCTATATTTTGATTGGAAATTACAAAGAGCCGCCCAAAAATTGCGTTGAAACCGAAATATAATCACTTTTTTACTACGACAAAATTGCTTTTTCTATTAGAATAATTGTTTAGGGTTCGCTAAAGCTAATTTGCACTAGCCAATAAGTTCATATGAACATGGCTTTCCCTTAATAAGGTAGCACTTCTTCATTTGTAAAGACGGCAGGAATACTACGGTGGGGTTGGAGGGAGGGGAAGGGGGAAGGGGGAAGGTACAATTAAAGGATCGCCCAAGGGTCCGGCAACCCTTTCCCGGTAAAAACAGCCGCTTCTGGAAATCCAACAAATTGTTAAGGTAAGCAAACCAAACACACCCCGAGGGAGCACATCCAACCCCTGTTCATTAAGGTTTTGCTAATAAGTTCCAAAAAATCTTCATTTACTTTTTTACTACTCTTGAAGGCATTGAGGCATACAGAATATCGATTTGATCATATCTATTTAGAGACATCAGTAGAAAATATAGGATTTTGAAAAATTTCTTCAATAATTATAAATTAAACAATATATTATAATTCGATTAATTATTCCTAAAAAGATATATAAATCCACATAAAAAATATAAATAAAATTCATTGCGAATTGCCAAAATAAGACAAAAGTGATTTTATTTTTTTTAAATTTATGTTGCTTATTTGAAATACACATTATTTAACAATAAAAAGTAAGAAAGCTTTGACTTCCCAACTGGTAACAAATCCCATTTTAGGACAGTCAAATTGACAAGTTTAGTTCATATTTAGTGCCATTATACAAAAATAGAAGGAATAAAAGCTAGTATTGACATAGTATGGTAATATAAAAAAAGTATTATGATTAAGTATAAAGATATGTGAAGAAGAGTATTAAAAAAAATCAATTGTGTATACCAGATAATTTGAGTATAATTTAATAATTTAAATAGAAGTTCAAGGAGATAAGAATGAAAATATATAGACTAATCAATACATATGAATATATAGTATACTATATATTTCTGATGTGAAAAGCATCGCTTTCGAAACATGTGATATGTATATATTAATAAAGTGGTGAATATAAAGTATATTTAATTAATTTAATAATAATGACGCCACACAGAGAAAACCAATTTTTTGATCAAATTATATAGAACAATCTTTTACGTATACCTAATCTAATTACTTATTTATTTATTACAATAAAAAGCAATTTAAGGGCGAGAGGGACGTCGGAGAGTTATGATTTATTAATTCAAAATAATGATAGTATTATTACGCAATACGATAAACATAATGTTTTTAAATAGAAAAATATTTATTAAATATTGTATAAATTTACATAGGCTTAGTATTTATCAAAATCTAATCAGAAATATTACTTTTTCTGGCCGTCACATTGTATGTTTTACAAAATATTTAAAATACTAATATGATTTTTAAAGTAGATAAAAGTATTTTTAATCCTTTATCGTTGCGTTTTTGTAAATAAACATAACCAAAGATTTGTAATCCGCCTTACAAAAAAAAAATGTTCATAAAAAAACCATACACTGTTCTTTCTTTAATTTACCTTATCGACAAGTTACAGAAAAACCTTCACAGTATTTTTTAAGGATATTCAACTTTTTAAATGTTTTGTAAAACATGCGTAGAACGGTCAGAAATGTGTAATATTTCTGATTATATTTTGATAAATGCTAAGCCCATGCAAATAAAAAAAAAACGTAACAAATATTTTTCTCTTTAAAAACACCATGTTTATCGTATTGCACAATAATATTATTATTATTTTGAATTAAATAATCAGTCTCCGACGTCCCTCTCCCCGTTAACTTATTTAATTTCATTTGACCGATTTTCTCAAATACAAATTAATCTATTAAAATCATGTTATGATCGGCATTTTTCTTATTTCCGTCGTTACCTTTATGTGTTTCATAATAAATTTAAAATTCTAACCATTACACGTCTGTTTGTGTTACACCGGTACCGACCGTTTTATGCTTTTGCGTAATTTTCGTGGATGTTTAATAAAACATGGTGTGGCGACAAATCCATTTAAAAGCTGTGCTCAAGAAAGCTCAGTAACGAATGTAACCATCAACATACATGCATATGTAGCGGTTGGTAAGTACACCGTCTTAGTACTAATAAAACACGACAGAGTGTAAATATAGTGTTCTCATACCCACATTTCCACAAAGACTACAAACACGATATGATAATACGAGTCTATGTAGTTGATGTAAACGTCTCGAGGAATGAGTAAACTTGCATTATTAAGTTTATTGAGGGTATGATTTCAGAAACACTTTGGTTTTAACAAGCGCGGTGCTCCCAACAAATACTTTGTCAGCTGCTCTGGCTGAAACGATAATATAATGAAGGGAGGGGTACACAACCCGCTTTCTATTTTTTTTATAAAATCATCATTTTTGTAAATATTATCAATTTCGTTCTCCAGGGCAAAAGCTATCAAAAATAAGTACGTAAACAGTCGTTGAACACAATCTTTTGTCATTTTTTTTTTATTTAATATTAACGCTATAGATATAAGATAAACAATAATTGCATGTTACAGTCAACCGCAAGCATAAAAATATAGCACAAATAATTTTAAAAGTTAACTATGAAGAGGAACGGCTGCGCTGCCTGTTTCATACATAATTTAATTTTTGATTTGAGATCAAAATATCCATCCAAACTGAATGGTATATATATATTTTTTTTTATTATCGTATTTGCTATATAAATATGATTACGTAAATGAAATATTTAAAAACAAACCATTTAAAAAAAAAATCATTTATCGGGTTGATTTTTTAAAATTATGTACGGCAAATTTGTGTTCCAATGTAAATTGGTCATTTTGAATTTAATTTAAAGTCCACCATAATGCTTATTTTAATATATTTAAAAAAAAATTATTTTACATTTCATTAAATTTTCAAAGTAGACGAGGTAAAACTCTTTTTTTATATCACCGTTAGCCCCCAAATAATTCTTAAAGGTGCCTCTAAAATCGCGAAAAATCAATTCCTTTAATGGTCTATATTTTATAATGTAACACAAAAATAAATAAATTAGCTTTAATCCGTACTAGATATTTACTATAATTTTTGATGAAAGAAAAGATCATTAGGTTTACGTGAGTATTTTGACCTAAAATCCAAAAGTAAGTTTTGTTTGAAACAGGCCGCGCAGCCGCTCCTCTTAAAGCTGGTATTAGGTCGTACAATGACATCAGAGAGTATATAAAGAAAAAAAGATTATATAGGATATAAAAGTAAAAGATATGCGTACATATAAAACATGTAGTAAACTTAAGTTAAGTTAATATTGATTGAAAAGATATGATAGTATGGTCTTCTCGTACTTGTCTAACATGCAGTTAAGTAGATCCGCTACATCTGCGTATCTATTACTAACTTCATATATTCCAGGTCGTTACATTTAAATATGATTTTTCAATGAGTTGCTCTCATAGGTATATGAAATTGAATGAGGGTAATTAAGTCAGTGCTGTCTATACTACCATTTACAATTATGAACATAAATATCAAGTTGGAAATAATTCTTCAATCTAAGAGATTTAGTAACGTTGGTTCTTTCGGCAAGTATTTATAGTTAATGCATTCGATGGCAATACCGAGTGTATAATTAATCTGTTTAAGGAATTTACGTTGATTTTTTTCGAAAGATGTATACAAAGTTTTCAAGGTTGAAATATTCCTAAATTCACTGGAATTTGGAATTGGAATGTTGATAGTAAATTAACGAAAAATAAAGATATAACTGTTTTACAATCACATTAACACTTCTCGAATGATTCTGATGAAAGATGAACACAGACTGGATAGCTGTAGAGCTCACCGAAGCGCCTAAATAAAAAAAATGTATTGCTTGGCCCTTTTTATATATTATGACGTTAAAATTTAAATACCAGTATATTCCTTTTTTTTCTAAAATTAGTTTTGATGTTATAATGACAAATGTCAAAAGAACGATGAGCGTTAACGTACATAATTTTATATTGTATTCATGGTAAACCATAACTAAACATGTACCTTTTCGAATCTTTTACTGAAAGAATAATAATAGTATTAATCGGCGTGTGCTGGTTTGTATCAATGTATATTTTTAAACCATTAAATTATTCACTGGAGTTCCTTATTATTCAATAAGGATTGTGTTATTTACAATATTATATATTTGGTTGATGTTTTGTACATGATGTTTTGTACATGTTTTGTACAGCTTTGAATGGAACTAATAATTCCCGTGACCAAGTGACTAGGCAGTGAGTCCCGCGCCACTGGGCAGTGGGCAGAGGGCAATGGGCACTCTGCACTCTGCACTCTCGCCTGCAGCATTCTGCGGTCGGACCAAAGCGCTCCGACCGCGATCTTAAACTCCCGGGAAAGTTGCCCAACCCTGAACTGGGGGAAGCGTGTGACAAGAATAACTTGCAAATTTGCTCATTTGGAATTGTGCCATCATACCATTCCCTTATTGTATTATTTCATTCTGCTTATCGCACTTTTCTTGGCGTTTATTTTTATTCAAGTCATGTGTCCCCCGATGTTTACATTGATTATTCAATTTACTAAATGTTTCCATATTGTTTGATCAATTTTCCTTTCTTATGAGAGCCACCAGATACTTTAATAGTGCACAACTGCCGACCCTGTACAAATCGTAGGTGTACCTCACTGTTGGCAGCCGCCTCTGCTTAGGACCCCAAAATATCTGAAAAAAAACCTTGACTCTGTGCAGAAACGGACAGGCCGTTTGATAGATTAGCCTATCTTAACGGATTGCAATCTTTGGAGCACAGATGGGAATGCTGTCCTTATTCTACCGGTATTTTAATGGAAGATGCTTTGAGGAACTAGCATCATTGATCTCTTCGGCACCGGTACACAATCGGGAAAAAACGCCAAATACGCGTCTGCACACGGTAACATTTGTCACATGAGAACGGGTCGCTTCTACGATTCGTTCTTGTATTCAACACCTCAGCTGTAGAATGATCTGCCGGCCTCTGTGTTTCCTCCCTCCTACAACATGTGTCTCTTCAAGACCCAGCCTCACTCCTTCCTATCATCTAAAAAACCTTCCACACATAATTTACCTCCTGTGTGAAGTTATGGTAAAAAAAGATGTAATAAAAAAAACAGTATTTTTGAGTAACATTTATAAGATTGAGTAACGTATCACTCAGCTTTCTGAGCCTTTATTTTTGCCCTTAGACATACTGTAAAAAAACGTACATAGTTGCATGTATCTCTCAAATATAATCAATGTTAATTGTAGTTTCCATCACAAAATTTATAAAATCGTATATCATTATTAATACAAATAATTTACAACAAAACAAAACAAAATAAATAAAAAATTAAATTAAAAAAACTCAAAACAAAAAACTTGAAGCCGATTAAAATTAGAAACAAATGTCCCTTGTATGTGACATACGTTGCGACAAGCGAAGAGTTAAAATTAGGGATTAATAAAGATAAATAAGTTGAAGTATCAATTTAGGAATAATAACATAATTTAATCACCTCCGTTGGGGGCAACGGGCAAAACCCTAGTTATTTTTAAACGTAACTAATTCGAAGATATCGAAAACCTGAACTGAAACCTGCTCATGTCCTCTTTTTCTTCGTGGAGTCGAGTTTCAATTGGTTACGGGGGTGCGTAAGATCACCTCTAATATTTTTGTACGTATTCCAATAGCCCTTCGCGGTCGTTGATCGTACCTAGCTTTGGATCCTAATGTTGAAACGATGCGACGGACGCGATTCTATGTAAATTTACCAACCAAATGGTGCAATCCTATTCTATTAATTACCCATAAATTTCCTTAATTGTGTGAAACCTCCGAAGTGGTCTACAGCCGCTATCAGGAGCCGGAAGGAAGCGATCTGCCGCACTTCCGAGCCGCGCCCCGTACCCCGCTCTGAACCAGTCCCCCTCCCGCCGAGCTAATCAGTCGGCTGGATTAACTACTGCTGCTACGATGGGATTTGTAATATGTATTATATTAAGCTATAGTAAGTGGAGGGGTTTATCGTCATATTTATGAGGGATAGTCTACTGAACTTATAGATCATGACATAATAATTTATATCGACATGTGCAATTTTTCATTTGGCGCTCCGGTTTTATTTATTGTTTGCTTTTTATCCGTTGGCCCTCCGCTTTTTTTTGGGCAAATGGTGATTTTACGGGGTGGTTTGACATCACAAAAGGTGTCAAGCAAGGCTGTGTAATGCCACTGTGGTTATTCAATCTGTACATGGGCGAAAACGAGTAATCTGCAAGTATGTTGCCTTTTAAATGCTGATGATGCGGTGCTGATTGCTGACAGTATGGAAGATCTGCAGTCTCTCGTATCTAGGAAAAACGAAGTTTGTATGAAAAATTAACTAATGATGAATGTAAGTAAGTTTGAAGTATCGGTGTTTGAAAGAGAGAGTACGAAAACAGTGTTCAACACACTCATGAATACTTTAATTTATGTCACTAATAATAGTTTTTTTTATATTGAGCAACAATTGTAGAGCTCAAAGTCGCCCAAATTAAGTTTACATTTCGCCAAAACTAAAAAAATACATATTTACAATACAAAACAAAATTTTAAAAATAAAAATATTCATATTAATCCGAAAACAGAATGCGCACCTGACATCATATGTTCCAAATGCATTAGTATCAACATAAAAAGGTGTTTTGATGAGATTTTTTTTATTCATTTTTAATTAAAAATTTATAAATTCTATCTATAATTAAATATGATAAAAGTTATATATTCAGAATCGGCGTTTGCTGGTTTATATGAATATATATTTTTAAAGCCATTAAATTTTTCACTGAAGTTCCCTATTGTGTTTCGTAGAATTTCAGTAATGACTAGTATTCCAAAAAGCTCCATCTGGGATCTCTTCAATAAATACAACCTGCACCCATTCCATTATCGTTGCATGTAGGACCTTCTGAAACGTGACTTATCAGTGGCTGATCCGTACTAAATCTTCTTTTGGTCAAAGAAATTATTTGTTTCAGTCTCCACTTACATTCATTGACCTATACAAATGGAGTAATCATCAAAGTTCTAAATATGGAACACATAAATGAGGCCAATTGGCTGCATTGAGATAACACGGGCTTCAATCGGTTACAATCGCTCGCCGGGTAGAGATCTCCTAAGATTACAGCAAAATGCCTACGTGATTGCACAAGTTGTTCTGGAAAAATAGAAAAACCTATGGTGTAACCTTTCGTCGGTTTTACCATAGTCAATAGACTGTAAATTGGCCTTCTTGTTGCTAAAAAAAACTCAAAGAGCATCTCAAGTCTGTACACACCGCCAGTAAGAAATGCTCGAGGCCGCGGCGGTGCGTTACGTTCGTTCGCAGTCGGAAAGATTCGGGCTACATCGACAGCCGCTTCACCACAAATTTTTAGACTGATTACATTTGATAGGAACGTTAACTCAATTTAAATACCTCTATGCTTATATTTAACAATCTTCGAGAATATATTACACGGTCTAATTCCTTGCTCTTAATTGAGCACTCGATTTATCGATTGATTTTGAAGAAAAATGATTGTTTCATTTACAATGCCCCCAAACACAATAGCAAACTATTAGCGTAACTAACAAATGTCCATAATTCTGGGGCTAATAATTGTGTTGAAACTGAATAACAAATGAACACGGCTCAGTAATAAAGTTCTGGGAAGTGATAGCCGCCTAGCGGGAGGAGGGGTGGGTGAGGGGGGGATCGTAACCGTATTTATTAAGATACAATAAAGTTGCTCAGCTTTAAATAATCTCCCCAATCAAAACTTCAGCAGCGAGCGAACAGCGGGTAAATATGTATTTACAAAAAAGATGCGAGATGATCGCAAACCACCATATTATTCCGACTGCGGCTGCAGATGCGGCTGGTGTCGGCATAAAGGATTTTCTTCTTCGTTAAATACGCAGTAAAGGATTAACCGGAATAAATAATTCATTCTAATATCTGCCAACTAACTTCAGCGCGAATCGGGTACGACCCGAACTCTATTTCACAATGATTGTTATAATACGATGAAAAATCGTCGATATCGTACCTCAAATTTGCTTATCAATTGTTTTTGTGTTTAATTAGTAGAAATCCATTTCAAATTTGCTCTTGATAAATTTCCTAATAACTGTGAACTATGTTTGATTAAAATACTGAAAACTGCACGAGTGGAAATCTATTCATAGAACCAATTCATTCTTCATTTTGTTTAGTGCAGTGAAGTACTGAAAAGAATCCTTTGACATTTTCGAATTTGTATTTATTCGGTAAAACGAAAAACCGAAATACGCACAGGCCGATAGGAATTGAGAGCGCCAATAATCCAGGATGCTCAACGGTCAATGACTAAAAGCGAGACATTGCAGTCATCAAATTAAAGAAATATTTGACACTTCAACCGCGATACTTACTGACCCAAGCAAAAAGTTTACAAAAGATCAAATATGAAAAGTAATACGAAAAACCGCTGAATTGATGGGAATCGTACGCCAATTCGTCGTTGAAGAGGCACTAATCGAGTGAGAAATAACAGCTTTACAAACATTACCCCAACCTCCCGCAATTCCACAAGCCTCTTTCCAATCGATCACTGAAGCGACTATTTATCACGTGATTGCAGAAATGGAAGAAAGAAAAACTAAAACCAAAAATGTTATATTATTAAATATTCCCGAAAGCAACTCCGAATCTCACCCAGCTCGTACATCTGAGGACGTTAAGAACGTATCGTCTCTTTTGAAAAAAAATTATAAACGTTCAAAGACAAGAAAATAAAGATACACAGGTTGGGTTTAATGAAAACCGACGAGTGGCGGCCAATCAAACTTGAACTCAATGACCGAAATTTCACAAAAAAGATCTTAGTTAACCAGTCCAAACTATCCTCTGGAGTCAAATCTAGAAACGATCGAACTTTGCTACAACGCAAGCAATTAACCGACTCACGGAGTGAACTCGAGACAAGGATATTGAACGACCGAAAACTGACCTTAAAATCAAATATATTCATTCTTCACCAAAAATCATCAATGTCTCAACTAACGACAGCGGGGGAACTGCAGTCGATGGCGCCGACAACTGAAATGATACTATACTCGTAAACTTAACTTCCCGATAAGCAAAAATTTAAAAAGCAAAACGGCGAATTATTTACATTGTTTATTTAATTGTGCTTATGCTTCTTTAAAATATATATCATTTAGGTTTAATACGACTGATTTCTTAATGCTTTGTTCTGCATATACTCCCTTCTTCGAGTCATTCGAATAGTTTAGAAAATTAATTGTGACAATAATCATACTCAGTCGGTATTCGAAGTTATATTATTTTTTTGTCAATATAAAAATAACATTATTGCTCGTACCTACACATATGACGTATGTAACTCGTTTTGTTAATGAAAAACAATAAAATAATGGTTTTCTTATAACTATCTACTACATTTAAATATTATCAGTCCCTAGTCCAAGTCGTATTTCAATATTTGAACTGACAACACACTTCTTATATTCTAAAAACTTTTATTGGGTCTTCGAAATATTTATTTTCTTATTAATAATTTATTTTCTTAGTTTTTGTTACTATAATAATCCAACAGTCAGTCATCTACTTTATATATCTTTACTTTTCTCCATTGTTATTTTTAGGTGGGTATATATTTATATAATATACATATTTCTAGTTTAATCATGTTTTTTTTCTTTCTAATAAGTTCTTTCATCACTTAGATCGTCCATTTTTAAATGTATTTTCTCTCTCTTCCACTGTTATTATTATTTGCATTTCTTTACTTATGTTGCACACTGTTAATTAATAGCATGTATTGAAATGTGAAAGCCCATGGACGTATATATACAAATAAATAAAAATAAAATAAAAACATATGGGTCTCGGTTATCGAAAAAGTCATAGGACAGAAGCATCCATTCCGAAGTAAAAAAGCGATATGGAGTTAAATATACCAAATGAATTCTAACTTTTTCTAGGCAAAAACAGAGAGTCGAGTCCGCTAGAAAAATTATGTTCCGAGATTTTGACTGTTGTCATAGAGAGATGAGTGTCATCTTCTTCTCTATATATATAATAATGAATGTTTGTCTCTCTGTCTTCGATTTTCTCGAAAATTACTCCACCAGTTTCGCTGAAAATAGCACAGCTTATTCTTATTAATGCCGGAAAGTTGTAGAGATTAGTTTGAATGAAATTCAATATGTAAAACTGTTGCTATAACGTTTTAAAATCAG
>JAHDVE020011852.1:0-24405 GCA_022606495.2 Halesus radiatus
TGCCCATAAAATAAGATGAGCAGATCAACCAAAACAACGTAGAAGCAGCACAATCCGACTAATCGGAAAAATAGAAATGTTCTATATTTTGATATATATTTGGTAATATCTTTTTTTTAAGCATAATTAAAAAATGATTATAATATTTTTTAAAAAATTTAAATAAGTATAATATGAGACAATAAAAATTGGCTAATTTATAAATTATAGTATATTTAATATTTTATAATTATCAGATTTAATCGTAAAAAACAAAAATATAATATAACACACACAAAATGCAGAGCAACAATAATGCCCAACTGATTGAAAAAAGAGACACGGTTATGGTTGAAGAAAGTCCTTACCCAATCATCCAATAGGTTCAAATATCCTTCAAAAACTTACTTTTTTATAACTTTTATAACTTTAATACAATATAGAATTTTAATGCACCACCCCAAACAGCCTATCAACAACCACCCTACCCAGGAAATCCACAATACGGAAATAACCCACAAATGGGTGGCCCAGTTTACCCTCCGAACTACCCAGTGGGACAGCCAATCTATAATCCCACGATTATCCAAGGCCAGCCAGTGATAGTTGACATAAATAACCAAAATAGAGCGTATGTCGTTGATCCGAACATGATGGATGTGCCATGTGTTATGAAATGTCCCTTCTGTGGCTTTGTGGGACCGACTCTTGTGAACATCCAGCCCGGTGCTGCCACTTGGGGCTGGTGCGTATTGATGGCATTTTTCACAGGTTGCTGCTGCATCCCTTTTTGTATCGACTCGTGCCAAGATAAGGTCCATTACTGTTCGAGGTGTGGGGCGCAAGTTGGGGCTAAAATTGCCCAAATGTGTTGATTTGTGTATTGACAAAATATTTTAGATTTTTTTTTTTCATGAAAATTAATTGCCCACCTATATATATTGAATACATTAATTAACTTTATTAAATATCTGAATCTCCATAAGAGTGTGATTATGTCATGAATCAATTTATTAACAGTTTGCTCGAGTAAATTGGGGTAAATTATTTAGCCTTAATCTCCAACTCCTTAGTTTGGGGATAAAAAAAGTATTTTGTTATTTGAAGATTAAATAAAAATAGGATATATCACGAAGATTAATATAAACATTTGTTTAATATTATTTTTTTTAGCTTCAATAGACAAGCTTACGAATCAAAATTAAGCAAGTAAAGTTTTAAATAAAGGGCAGACAACTCAGTGGATGACTGTCGATTTTTTTAAATCTTCTTCTTATTGGCATGAAATAAATAGTGTGAAGTTATTATGTCCAAGTTGAGGTGTGGGATCTTATTTCGGGACTCGTACATCAGGGGGACGAATTTCAGAGGGAGGATTACTACAATGAAAGATAGCATAATAATAATAAGTATTAAAAAATATAGAGATATAAAAAACTTTGCGCATTTACGGGGGTGGGACAATAATTTCTGATGGTTTCATCTCGTATTTAGTTTTATGTTTAGGTCCTATACATGGGCAGCACGTCGTAGACTTAGATTCTTTTTTTTAAGTTTCGGCCTTCTTTTAAACTTCTGACGAGGTAGTGACTTTTTTATTTTCCGTTATGGATGTCATATGTTCGGTAGTTTAAAATGCAAACAATACTTTTGTTTATTTTTATTATTATTTTATAGACTAACCATATAAATTATTGGATATAATTAAAAAAATGTATGCAGGACAATTTGGATGTTCTTAATGATGGTGAAGCAACCCTATAAATAGTGTTTAATGATAAAAAATATTTATAATTGTTTAAAGATGCGAGAAAACATATCCTGTATTATAAATATCAGCAAAAAGCCATTTTTTGTTAACGATGATGTTGTTGTCTATATAGTTTTTGTGAGCAATAGATGCGAAATATTTACGAATTTGATAATAAATATTGATTATATTACATAGATGCAATCTTATTCATATTTTTATACTTTAATCGCCTTTTCAAATCTGAATCTGAATCTGGATAGAATAGATAAAGCAACAAAATATTTGATGTTTTCTTGCTATATAGAGTAACTTTCAATCTAAACGCCTATTGTACTGTGAGGGAGTTTAGAATTCAAAGAGTTTACTGTCTTTGACTGGACGTGTTTGCAAGTTTGACTGTCTTCCACCATTAGTATAATTATTGGGATCTTGAAACGCTTGTTGACTCAGCATGCTACTGAACAGGGTCCCTGTCGAGCCTGGTCCGCTAGTCAGCCCTTTATTAAAGGAGGTCGGCTGCAGCACTCTGCGGGGTTCCGACTCCCTCTGCATTTGGTTGTTTGCGAACAGCTTATTATTGCTATTGTCCATATAGCTATACCCGCTTGTGTCCAGTTTGTTGTGACCATTCAAGCTAGTACCCGCTTCCAATCTCTCGACAACCCTCCGATGCTATTTTCTTTCTGTTTCCAATAGGTTTTCGAGTTGTGATATCCGCATCTGGTACTCCTGCTGTGCCCTTCCCAATTATCGTTGAAGTTTCTTTTCCTGGTCAGAGTTTCCGTTTTGGGACAGGGCGATTTCCAAGCTGGAAATCTTAATTTCCTGAGAGTGGACTTTATCTTTGAAGTTGCTATTTAATGCATTCAGTCGCGCCACCTTATCTTCGAGATCCTTGACGATCCGGGTGTGATTGTTATTGATAGACAGAGTCTCTTTTTCGTACTGCGACTGCAGAGTCGAAGCTACGCCTGTCGCTACCTAGTTCCTCCCTTTTTGAAGTGCCTGGTTATCTTTGCTGAGTTGAGCCACTGTCGTCTCGAATTGTTCAAGAAGCGTATCGTGATCCTCCTTGTACCGTTTGTTCTGGCCCTCCAAAAATTTAAGTCTGTCCAACATCAGCAACTTGGCATTCTCATACTTTGTGATCACCTCATTCTTCTCTTGCTCTGTTTGGGCCAGCTCCTCTTTACATCGCTCGATCTCTTTCAACAGATTGATTTGCTACATCTTCGCGGCCTCCATGGCCTGGAGGTGCTGTTCTTCCAAAAGGTGTCGCTCCATCACATACCTCTCCTCAGACTCACTTAGCTTGTGCTCCAAACCAACGATTTTCTCTCGCAGTCCAGTTTTCTCCCTCTCGAATTAAATACCCATCTTATTGATGGTAGCTTCGGCTTCCTTTATCGTTTTTTTTGTTTTTTCGAGTTTGACCTCTACCTGTGCCTTTTCTTCCAGCACTCTGGTGACAGCCTCTCTCCCTTCTCTGGTCGCCTCCTCCCTTGCTTCCTTGATTTTGTCTTCATATCTTATAACCAACAGATCTTTCTCCTTGACAGCCTCTTCGCTTTTTTTGAGGTGGTATTCGTTCTGTTGCTGGAGCATCGAAATCTGTTTGTTAAACTCGATCTTCCTCTCCAGGAACTAGTTCTGGTTTCGCTGCTGGGTGATATCGAATTCGTACTGGATTTGCGAGATGCGTTGGGAATTGCTAGATTGGATTTCAGCGATGTGTTCCCGTAGGTTGCTAATCTCATCTTCCAACTGATTTCGCTCTTCACTAAATCTCGCCTCGTGATCCTCTGCACTCTTCTTCAGTCGTTTCTCGAATTTCTCTTTTTCGTCGAGCACCCTTTTCTCCATCCGCTATTTTTCTGCCTCGTAGTAACTCTTGACTTCCCGCAAGTCTTCCTAACTTTTAGAATGTAAGTCGCTTAACTCCTTTCTGCCCCTGTCTCTCAACTCTTCAACTTCGTTCTATAAATGCTTGATCTTGATGCTGTAATGACACTCGATTTCCTTCTTGAGCTCAGCACTCCCCTTTTAAGTGCTCAGCTTTTATGCCTGCAGCCTCTCATACATGTTTTCCAGCTTAGCGAAACTCTACCTATACTCAGAGTCTCTCTCCTGCCCACTTTTCTTTTCGACTTTGAGACTCAGCTCAGCATCCTCTCTTTTTTTGTTGGCTTGATCGATGTCGTGCTTGATGAGATTATACTTGGAGCTAAAATCTGCCTCCATCTCCCTCAGCTGCTGTTCATGTAAATTTTTTAATTCAAATACCAGCGAATTATTGATACTGGACTCCTTCAGCTTGAGGGTGTTCTCGAAATGGACCAAAGCTTCCTGATGGGTGGCCTGGAGTTCTTGCACCTTGGCTTTGAGGTCTCCGATTTGTATGTTCTGGAACTCTATCTTTTGGATGTGTATGGCTTTTTCTTTCTCCATACTGACTCGGCATAGTTTTAGCTGCTCCGAAACCTACTTGAGCTGGATCTAGAGCATCCTCGTCTTCTCCTTTTCGGTGTCGAGTTTGTCTGTGAGTATCTTTTTTTCGTCCGTCCAGTCATTCATTTTTGTAGTGTTTAGTGCCTTGTTTATTTTTTGAATGATTATTGTGTTACCGTTAGTATATTATTATTTTTTAAAAATATTTGTTAAAAAAAATATTTATTTTTTCAAGTTTTATTATAAATGGGAGGTACATAGGGTTATAAGGTAATAGATATCTATATTATATCTATGGTATGAATATTAGTTGTCTCGTTTTTAAAACTGCTGGATCTTATTATATGACCAAGCTCTAACAAAAAAATAAAGATAATAATACAAAAAATAATATTTTAGTATGCTAACAAATTTAGCCAAATAATATCAAAAGGATCTAATACATAAAAAAACAACCTATGTGGAACAAATACATAATTATCTTTATTATAAATCCCTCAAAATAGCTTTTACTGGAGTGGCTCCACGAATACTGAAGCATTTTCAACTAACTAATAGGGCAGAGCATCGAATATATCCTGCTGCATGTTTTGACTACGCTGCAGCACATCATCAAACATCTGTTTCACACCGCCCATCTATTTATGAAGAATATTCAGTTCTGTCCTCGTCCCCAACGTCTATTGTGTTTGCCTAATGCTTCTCTCCTTGATGCAGTCACGAATTCCTCTGCAGCTGTCCCCCACCATCTTCCCAAGGCTATCAAATGTCTCCGCCATTTTTTGGTTAAAGGCTCGTAGCTCTTCAGATATCTGTTTAGCTTCCTTACTATTTTGCGATAACATTTATTCACTCTCATTTAAAGTTGTCTAGGAATTTACATTGTATTTTTTATATATTTTGCATAAGTATTCAATATACGGTGTTTTTCTATTTAATTATGATGGTTTACCTCTATGAAGTTCATGGATATCGGTATCGGATCTATAGTACTAAATTTGGAGTATTCGTTGTCCTCGAGGATCGGCAGACTCACTCTCGAGTTGTGCCTCCAGTCGATTCCCGATCTGTTGTCAGAGGTTCGGATGCTCATGATTGAGTTGAAAGATTACAGGTATCCAGGGGTGACTGAAGGCCTTTGGATGGGTACCAAATAGTTCCAATCATTGCTTGTTTTGAACAGGATGTCTTCAAACCTCGATGCCGGCTGTCTTGAAACGCGAGGCCCGAGCGATGTCATGTTCTGCCTGTGCTCGTTATTAGTTTGGCCAGTTGTTTCGATGGTCATATTCAAGTCCTTCGACTGCCTCATTAGGTATTTGCGTGAAGACTCTTCAGTTGTGGTTGCTACAGATATAGTCAAATATATATGTGTGTTTGTTAATAGATATGATAGTATAATACAGATATAGTATGAGTTTGAGGTGCTAAGTTACATCTGATTCGGTAGCGGACTGATCGGAAGGCAGTCTTGGGTATGTTGGACTCAGTGGCTATAGTATTATAATTGGGCTTGATCATTCGTTTGAGGTTTTTATTTTTTATTATTATTTTTTGGCATCAAATTTATCATTATAGGGTGTGTTTTATTGTCCTGCTTATTCTTATTTGGTTTTATTATTATTATTATTTTTAGCCAGTTCTTCAATATAAATAAAAATATCCTGTCTAATAAAATATATATTTTGTTAGCCATTATAATGAAGCAATTAAAAATTTTTTTTTTTTTATAATTTTTATTAAAAAAAGAGAATTGACAAATTAGGTTCAAATTATCTTATCGTTTTTATTTTATATAGATATGCTTTGGAGAAATTGACACTTTCGCGAATTGTCTGCTATATTCTAAATCTTATTCTCTCTAAATATAGATGTATACATTGAAATATTAATTTGTAAACTAATCCATTTCAAAATACTCATAGCGAAAGTTTATCTTCATAAATTAATGGAAACCTAGGAAGCACAGCTCTAATGGTATAATATTTGTTTCAATCCAAAGTGTCCGTATCCTAGACACAGGCTGTTTACTGCACCCAATCCCCATCTCGACAGCCCCGCCTGTCAAAAATGGATCAACAGAAGTGTCATCACACTCTTTCAAGACTATTTCAAAGACGAACCCTAACTACCCGAAGTCATCTTCAACTTTGCAGACGACCCCATCACCTGCCTCAGGGATATCAACTGCATCTCACGCAAGAACTGGAAACTACGACTCGAAAACCTCTATGCCGATGCCAGCAATAAGCTGAACTAGGCTCTCAAAATTTCATACTAACTCACAGTCAAGCAGCTTGAGCCTTTCTTCGCAATGTCCGACAACTATGCAACCCTAATCAACCCGCTGCTTCTTCCAAATTCCGATTTGGAGTAGTATTCGAAAGGAATCAGCAAAACCATGGCGGACTTGGCCCCTTGGCTCGAGTCGCAAATCCCTATTAAATTATTTTCTTTAGAACCAATCAACAGTTTTATCCAATAAATGTAGCAGCAATTCTCTCTAAAATTGCCTGAAACACTTATCAGTCCATTGAAAAACTGTCAGAAAACAATCACAAGACGGGTCGATAGCTCCGAAGAATAAAAAGCTAAATTCTAAAAATTCATCACAGAAGAAGATTAAAATCCTTTTTCAAGAATCCAAAATTTGGCCTCGACTTTCTCGATCGGTCCCCAGTCGTATATAGTGAATGCGACCTCAATCACCCTCCAGTGTTTTATCTGCAAAGCTCCCTTCAAAGAAGAAGCTGAAATTCGAAAGAGATAAACAAAGAAATCCTTATCGTCAAGAGTACTTCGCCACCTGTTTAACGACCACTACTAACAAGTCTATCAGAACTATCGGAAGAAAATATTAAAAGCAGTCATATAATAATTTCAGCTCGATGAATTGATCCATGAAGTGAAATTGCGGGGCGTTAAGGAGGTGGAGATCATCGATCGCGAAAATGCGGGAAACTATGAATGCACACGGGATGTGTTCCACTTTGAAGTGTTGAACAAGAGAAATAGTAACTTGGCTCGCGGGATCTTTTTAGTAGCGAACTCGAAGATGAAAGATGCGGCAGACATAATGATCAGCTTTGCTGTGAAAGACTTGTTCTCGATTCCCGGCATGAAGATTACTCTGGTAACTAAGGATCATTTCGGAGATACTCTACAGCAATTGTGCCAGTCTTCAGGGTACAAGTTGTAAGTCACTAGTGATAAACCAGTGAGCACATGATCCTTTCTACTATCTATATATCTCTAAAATAAGAATATTTATGTATATTTTGACAATATTTACTTCATCTAGAAACATACAATAGCATAACTAAACAATGGAAAAAATATAACTGATACTGCTTTATAGATATCATTTGTAAGACACGCCAGGGACTACTGGTCTGATGTTATGTACTGTCTATGAAATTGCCGACTTAGGGGGAGACCTTTGCTGACTCATCTGCAACCCAGTCTTTCTTGAGCTTGACTTTTAAGACAACCTATTGGTGGACTACTGTCCTTTTTGCCCAGGGGAACTGTAGTTTGCGACCGTCTGGTTGGTGCGATTGCTCGGAATAGGCTTCATGCTGATTTGGTTTTGGATCTGCATGCTATTGATTAGTTCGTTGGCGTATTGGATGTTTCTGGCGTGAGTAGCTTGCTAATGCGAGGGGGGCATCATCCTCGATACCTTATTGTTGTTATTATTGTTCTGAACATTATTGATCGAAGAGTTGGTTTTTGCAGTGTTATTTGTGCTGCCGAACTGCTCCTTGATGTTGTCCATCACTTGAAATCTTGTTCGGGGGCTTCCCTCTTGCTGGTGGAAGAATGCGTTTGAAATAGGTTATACGGGGTTTATTCGTTGGAAGTTGGGACTTTGTGGAAGTCTCTGGTTGTTCATAATTGTATGTATTTGTTGGGGGGGCGATTCAGGACGCTGCATCACGACAGTGCTCAGCCGCTGCTGGTGGTCGCTGGATGCCATAATATTGTCTCTTCTTGAATTCTATTGCGTATTGACCCTTTCGGATACAAAAGAAGAAGGCTGAGTGAGAGGATAGGATGTCGGTGGAGGCGACTGCTTGGGCCTCTGCAGCTCGGCTGGCATGGTCATCTTTATATGGAGTGACTTGGATATGGCTTGCGTGATGGAATCAAATATTTATTCGTTAATAGAGAGTTCAGGCTTGAATTTCTAGTTAAGTTCCAGAAATCTCGATATTTCTGCCTGAGTGGTTTCCAGCATAGTGCTCTTCTAGTTCTTAAATATAATGAGGCTGGAAAGAGCTCGCTCGCTTTTGAGATCTGAGATGCAGTTCTCAATTTACTCGATCTCAGCTTGAATCTTGGTTTCCAATGTTTCCAGTTTCTCGTGGTCATACAGCCCAGTCTGCTGGCTATGCTTATTGAGATATTGAATAGTTTCTGTCTCGATTTCCTCGAACCTCTTCTCCACTATTTCGCAGACTCGCACTTTGGCTTGAAATAGAGTTTCTCCGACTTTAGCGATTATCCAGGCAGCTTCACGTTGGACACCTTCCTATATTATTTTATTAATAAAGAATTAGAAATAGAATATATATGTATATAGTTAAAGCTAGCGAGATTTACGAGTCTTCTTTTGTTTTCGCTCATCTTCTCTCCATAGTCAATAAGAGAATCATGGACGTTAGTGAGTGCTTCGTAGATGTTGTCGAACTTGGGTCGGTCGCCATTTTTGAGGTGGTAGTCAATGTGTGTGCAGACACAAGATGGGCACAATGGTAACAAACAATTTTCTAAGATGAAAATGCAAAATGTAACAAAATGAGAGAGTAGGAATAATGAAATGTATTGGTGGTTACTTTAGCAACAAAAGTTTGTTATAATTTCGGCGGGGTGGTAAATACAGTATGATTGTGGGTAGTCCTCCATATGATCTCTATAGATTTTGATATATAATTTTTAAAAATGAGAAAATAATTAAAATTTTTAGACTATTACATATTTTTGGCAGCAAGAAATATTTAAAAATTGTGTTTCCTAAATTCTAAAATATTATTTTTGTTATACAAGTTATAACCTATAAAAAATTAAATAAGGTGAGGATTATAATTTATGAGCCCTATATTTATTTTATGATGATGTTTTTATGTTAATATTCAGAATAAATTATATTGAAACCCACTATACTATTACTATATATATAAAACAAACTTACCGATAATATGTAAATTATAATGCCCCAGTCTAACATCGCTATTTTTAACAAAAGATTAAATGATGTAAGATGGGAAAATATAATTAGATCTCTATGCACACTTCATAATCTTACAAATGTTTATAAATGAGTTGGATTTACAGTTTTAACTTTGAATTAGTGGATAGTATTATAAATATCTTGATTAGGAAAATATATAAATATATGTGTATTTTGTAGTTGGTGGCTCTCTTTTTTCTAATTCACCATAAGAACATATCGTACTCAACCTTATTCGGAGCCAGTATATTGTTTTAGGTAAAACAGCTAAAAATAAAATAAATAGGTATATTGTATTATAATTTTGGTTATATGTTATTTACTGCTGTCGAAAGTTATATAAACTATCCGGACTGCCATCTGTGCTATCCCGACCTTATACGGACAGCGAAGGCTCGTCCCCTAACTGGTAGATCTTGAACATGTCGGCAGAGTCTTCATCATATATGGACTTAGTCGGCATCACAGATGGAGTATTTTCATAACTTTGCTCGCTCTCAGCAGGACTTTCATTATTTTGAGCGGCGTCAATGCCAAGCTACACTTCTGGGTGCGGGTTTTCCTGGGCGATCAGTTTCTGGCTGTGAATCACCGAAATCGCCCGAAGCTGCCTATTTTATTCCTCCGTTCTCCGACATCTCATTCGTTTTATGGCTCTTTCCAAACTTTAGATTTCCTTCGATTGAGATGCGGCGGCCTTTACCATATTCTCGATCACAGAGCTTGGCTGGGATAGATGATTGTACCGAAGCTTCTCAACCGCTGCCAGGTCAAGGGTCTCCAACGTGTTGATTTGCGACAGAAGTTGTTCGGGCACAATCTTCCCTCGTCGGTTTTCGCCTTCAGGATGTGATTGGCTGGGTTTGTGGTAGAAAGGATTTTGTATTCTCGTCAATCGTTTTTTCTGATTTCTTCGAGTTGCTCTTTTTTGTGGTTATTGGAAGGAGACTTTTTTCTTGAACGAAGCTTTCCTTTCGAACTCTAAGAAAGGACTTGTTTTAAAATTAGTGATCATTAGCAAAAATAAAAAATAGAGAAAAAAGGAATTTTGAAGAAAAAAAAAATGATATATAAAAATTATATACTCTTTTTTGTATAAATATGATCGTTCCAATTTTTGAAGTATATGTATTTATAATTTAATAATCAATGGAGTATTGGTTATTGATCCTATACTCTGATTATAGGAATAATTAGAATAGTCATAATCAAAATTCATTTGATAATTTACTAAATAAAAAACACATAGTCTTGCTTAATGACGCATTTCTCTAATCATATCGCCTAATATTATGAAAACAGAACTAAAGACTAAAACTTAATTGTTTTTTAACAAAATTAAAAAACAGATGCAATGAATTTGTGAAATAATAAGACACCTTGTGCCTTTTGCAAGACTCATTCATAATTATTGTGTACATAATTAACTTTCTTTGTTTTATATTAATAACTTAACATCTAATTATAGTTTGTTCCCATGCACTCAAATAACTTTATCAAACCTTACCAACATTGTAATGTTAGTTCATAAAAAGGGGAGTATCGCACAATTATATGAATGGGAGGAATTGATCCTTGCTAAGAAACAGATTCTTTATCTGAATCTATATTTTTTGAACCCACATCTATCTATTTTATAGACTTATCTAGACACTCTTATGGTCAAAGCGAGAACGAGAATAAGAAGGAGGACATCTTACAAAAACTGGAAATTTAAATTTAGAGACATGATAACTCATTTGATCAATTAATAAGACATATTTTAAGTAAATGAGATAGGTTATTAAAAAAATTAATATTCTGATAAAAATCGAAAAATTCCCTCTCTTTTTTATATTTAATTTATAACTATATCTAATTATTCAAGAGAAAATAGTCATTTTTATTTAGGAAATACTCTTTAACATTCTATCTCTTTTATGCCAAAAAAATACTAAAGTGTCCACAGACAATACACCAAATCCTAATTATTAATATCTTAGAGTATTGGATTCAATAGTTAATAATATATAAAATTAAAAATTAAAATACGGTACCTGTTTTATCAAACATAGCTTATTCAATAAATAATGTTTCATGGCTCAATCGATGTGATTTTAGGTCCCATGTTTTCAGGGAAGTCGTCCGAACTGCTTCGCAAGATCAAAAGGTTTGAACATGCCAAAAAAAAGTGTCTCCTCGTCAATTACGCCCACAACAATAGATACACTTCCAGTAATGTGGTGTGCACTCACGACAAGTAATCCAATCATTCATCGGTGAAAAACATCTCGGCATATATTTGTATAATTTCATTAGTTTAGAATTATCAAATAAGCTCTCAAGACAACCACTCTCTCCTAAATTAAAGAAGTCTACAAGGAATACGAGGTGATTGGAATCGACGAAGGACAGTTCTTCCCTGATGTACACATTAACCTATGCATTGATATATAAAAAATCAACCATTCAATCAAATATTATCTAAATATGCTTTGATTTAGATTGTTGAGATGGCTTAAATTATGGCAAACGACAATAAAGTGGTTATTATTGCTGCTCTTGATGGCACTTTCCAACGAAAAGCTTTCGGAAACATCCTAAATTTACTGCCAATTGCAGAGACAGTCACTAAGTTGTCTGCAATCTGCGTCTTCTGCTCTTCTGATGCCAGTTTCACTCTTCGAACCACCTCTTCCAAGGAGATCGAAGTTATTGGGGGTGAAGATATCTACAAGCCTGTCTGTCGAAAATGCTATCACAATTTTACTGAATCCAAGCTCAAATAATCCGACTTGGCCAGTAATACTAATGTAAATTCAACTTAAAGAATAGTAGTAAATTAAGAAGCCTAATTCACCAAATGATGAGGGTACTTTTTTAACTTTTTATCTAAAATCTAAATGTTTAAACGTTCCTTTGTATGTACATTTATAATATAATTATTCGAGGAGAATGGGGGAGATTGTCGCCACTAATATAATTTTAGTAAGTTAAAATTGATATATATAATTTTAATAATATAAATATCTATCTATATATGCCATATAATAGCTATACAAATATTTATCTATATACAATATATTAATGTTTAAATTTAGTATTCTCGTTATGATTTTTAATTTTGTTAAATTTATACGTTATTAAATTAAAAAAGTAATCCAATACAATATAATTTTTTTACTCCCTCCTTTCGTGGTTATGTTATCAATAGTTCTAACTAACTTTAACCATAAATATATATACAATATTACCTATAAATATTTTAGACATAATATAATGTCATCATCCACTATTCAACAGATAGTAGTATTAACAATAAACACTACCTTGGCAGTACTATCCATCCTTGCACTTAAATTTGCACTAAGAAAACAAGTCAACCCCAACCACCTAAATCTCTTATCCACGAGTCGCCGCATTGATGAACAGCAAGGCTTATGGCATATATACTGGGCCTTTCTCAGTCGCTTCACACTCCTCGAGCTTTACTTCGTGAAAATGGCCCGCTTTAAAATCAACATCCTCCTCTCCACTGCTTTGCTAGCCGTTGCAACTTTAGCAAGTAATGATCAAAACAACATAACCACCATCACCTACTGGATCTGGATCCCAACCACTCTCGTTCCGTTGGCAACTTTTATAGCAGGAGAAGCGTACTTGACATTTTCTACAAGCCTGATTGCAGTGGACGATGAGTCAGTGCGCAGACCGCGTTGGAAAAATCCACTCCTTTATGGATGTTTTACTTCGCTGTCGGTTCTATGCTATCTGTCAGTGGCTTTCTTTTACGCTGCGGGTTCGCAAACAATTTCAGTCGATCTCATCGCCAAATTCTTTATAAGCTTGGCAGCGTAACATCTTATTCTGAGACCGATGTTCGTTTTTGTACTGTGCATTGGGGTTGGAAGGACAGAGCATCTCAACAGGTTAAGGCAGCACTACTATGATATCCTTAAATTTGCATAAGAACAGGCAGAACAACAAGAGCGAGAGTCAAACCATAATGTCGAACCATGTGTACCCATCTCTCCTACTAAGCACCGAAGCAAGAGGGCCTCTCCTTCGAAAATTCCGAGAGTCATCAACATCTTGGACAACAACGAGTCAAAGCAACAAATACCGCAGCAAATCAGTCCCCTCGAAGAAATCGACTCTATGGTCAATATCCTATAAGTCTCTCAAAAGAAGAGAATCTCGCGACAATCTCGATTGCCTCCTGTAATTCAGACCCATATAGTAACTCCCAAAAGAAACATCAAAACTCACAATACAAGTAGTGATCGGAGTCTAGAAGTAATCCCGATAGAACTAGAAGAATTCAATTCGGTCAAAAACAGCCATAGGGGATCCAGAGTATCCAATAGCCAGGTTTACCCTAACAATATCGATAATCTGACTTTGGAACATACGATTGATCAAGTTATTTAGGAAGAGAAACATAGTACTCATTAATAAAAACATAGAAAATAACAGCAACAATAACAGACGGAGGTAGAGACGATTACCGAGCTAAAGCCTGTTCTTGTTGATGTCGAAGAATAAAGAATGGACTTCAATTATAACACCATAGCAGTGCACAAATGCAGCAGTGACGAGCCAGAAGAGCTTCACACTATTCAACTTATTAGTAACCACCTCAATAAATAAAACAACAATTAACTTAGTACTCATTTGCTCGACGATCTAGATCGGATCACCGAGTATTCTGTTTTAAAAAAGACTGGGAGGCTGGAGTCTGGGAGAAAGGGTGACAATGTCGCTTCAGACGACTGGTTCGAAGAAGATGATTACTACAAGAATTCTATCGACCATCAAGGCCGAATTATCAATAATAATACAAATAATCCAAACGCACCCTTCAGGATTATTGAAGAAGATGAATAAGTCAATAATGTCGACCTAGAAAATTCTCCTTAACGTATCCGTCAGAGATCTCACACTCTCGACCCATCAGTGCCTTTGAGGCTAAAAATTCACAACAATAACTAGAGCATAGATGTAAATCACCGCAACTCAATACTTTAAATTCAGGAACAATAACTAGAGAACTTGGAAGAGGTTGATCTTAACAGCCCCATTCGCAGAAACTCCCCAGCCAAGAACAACGGTAAAGAGACTCTCCCAGTTTCCAGTACTGCACAAAATCTTCCAAAGCACAAGAAAAAACCAACCAAAAAGCGAGACCTAAGAGAGCTGAGAAAGTTGTCAGGAGGATCCCCTTATCTTGAATATTTGCCGAATATGTTGAACAAGGAGATATCCCACCGAAATGACGGTTCTGGGAAGAAAGCGAGTCATCCATCATTACCAACAGTCCAAGAGAGCAGCGGCAAGAAGATTGGAAAGACGCATCGAAAAGGAGTTCACGTCGACCCTATGTACCAAGAAATGGATATTCGACATTAAAATATTGAAAATGTCTATCCCGAAGATTAGATTGAAGATTTCGTTTGATCGCCGTTGTTGTTGCTATTTTTCCTGTGTGTTTTGCCTATTGTATTTTCGATAGACATATAATGTTTTTTATCAACGAATTTCTTTATAAATACCAGATTTTTTTTTTGAAATAATTGTTCTTCTGTCTATATAAAACTTTATTGATATATTCTTCTTAAATATAAAATAATATTTTCAAGAAAAGTAGGTATATATACATGTATATATATATATAAAATCGTGATTATTCTTAGTTTTCATAATTATGTATCCCAACCCTGAACATTCGATTGCTTAGGCAGCGGTAATTTACTCTTCTCTTTCGCCATCATTTCGACAAAGGGCTGTCCTTCTGGTAACGCTTTCTAGGGTTGCTTTGCCTTCTTGGGAATATACGGGCTCTTGATCTTTTTCTCGTAAAGTGCTTCCCAGTCGAATCCGTCGAAATAAGAAGAGGCTTTCAGAGCCGCGAATCCTTTGTTTAACCTCAGTTCCGGAATCTTATTGAGGAGCTGCTCAATCAGCTTTTTGGCCTTGTGGTCAGAAAAGAATGAAGGATATTTTATTTGGGCCTTCATTATTTCCGAGTGGATTTCATATGGGTCATCCAAATCCTATCCAAATGGCAATTGACCGCAGAGAAATTCGTAAAGTAGGACTCCCAGTGACCAAATATCGACAGCAAAGGTGTAACCCTTGCCCTGCATCACTTCTGGAGCCATATAATGGGGAGTGCCAATTATTGTGAAGGTCCTGAACCCATTAGATTGTTTGAGCCTTTTCGCAGTGCCCATGTCGATGAGTTTGAGGTATCCGTCATTCTCGACCATTACGTTCTCGGGTTTTAGATCACGATAGATGATGTTTTTTAGGTGCAAATACTCAATACTTAGGATGAGGCTGCTGATATAAAACTTGGCGACTGCCTTGCTGAGCAGTCCGATCTCGCGGATTACATCAAAGAGTTCGGAACCTTTAATGTATTCCATGAGAAAGTAAATGAAGTGGTGGTCCTTAAAGGAGCGGTAGAATTTAAGCAAAAAAGGAGAGTTGATTAGGTTGAGGATACTCTTCTCTTCCAGAATGATTTTCTCCATCTTGTTTTCTATCACTTGTTGCTTTTGTACACACTTTACCGCATAAAGCTCGTTTGTGCCCATCTTCTTGACGAGTTGCACCTTGCCGAATTGCCCTTCCCCAAGTTTTTTAATAAATTGAAGAGTGTCTAAAGTGATGTGCGAATAGTCTCCAGCCTTTGTGTCTTCCTCCATCTTTTTTTCGTAGTTGTTCGCCCCCTGGTTGCGCATGATCTCGTCCACGTTCAGTCCTGTAAGCCTCTCTATTTCGTCAAATTTTATGTAAGACACCATACCATCAGCTCCTTTGACTATATCTTTGGAAAGAATGGTTTTTTTGTAATCTTTGAAGTATTCTTCACCCACAAGTCCTCCAGCTGGCTTGCCGTCCAACATTCCCTCGAGACAGATAAACAGCCTATCCGGCTTCTCTCCTTTTCTCATCATTTGCTCTCCGTTCTTGGCGTCGATGATGTTGCAGTTTTGAAGCACCTTCTCGATGTTAACGTTGGATAGCTTGGAGAGTATGGTAGATCGCTTCATAGCCCATTTTGAAATGTTATAGTAAATAATGGTAGTGATTTGACCACCTAGAATGTTTTTTACAGCTTCGCGGCCAATGGACATGAGCGTCGACACTCCTTTGGCGTTGGCGTTTCCCCCTCGAAACTGGTTATCCATGAAAGACTGCTCTCCGAAGGATTCTCCCATCGAGAGTGTCAGGTTGGTCTTACCTTTGATTGTTATATCCACATTTCCTGACACTATAACGTAAAAAGCATTGGCATCATCATGTTATTTAAAGATTGTCTATCCGTCTTCGTACTTGAGGCAGAACATGGAGTAGGCGATAGAATCCTTTTGCTGGTCTGTCAAAAAGCTGAACAGAGGCAGTTTGGAGATGTGTTTTTTCGCTGTATCGTAGTTGTTCTGGACAATATCTTCTAGGGTTCTTTTGAACAACCCTCTGGTGAGGACCCATAGCTTAACATTATTGAGAGCCTTGATAGAAGCGGACCTGGGTGACATATAAATAAGAGCCAATTATCCAAAATAGTCTCCGCGTTTGAGGTTGCGTTTGGCCTCTCCGCTGATTTCGACCTGCACGTTGCCTTCTTAGATAATAAAGAAGGCACTAGCCGGGTCTCCCTGCTTGAAAATGTAGGAGGCTTGTTCAGCAGAGCATAAGACCAGTTTTTTGACAATGATGTCGCGCTCGGTATTGGGCATATTATAGAAGAAGAAATGGTTTTTGAGAATTCCACCCAGCCATTCGAGCTGCTTGCTCGTAGTGCCATCCTGAGTGATTTTCACAACGTTTTCAGTGATTTTGTCCTCTTCGGCGTTGTCCTGCCTGCCGTTGATCTTATTATATTTTCGGACCAATCTTTGCTTTGAATTGAAATGAGCAATCTAATCGGAGTTATCGACTTTGGATCCTTGGTTGGGAATGACGACAACTGGACCATTTTCAAGGGGTTTAGGTGAAGAAAAACCGCAGCCCATATTGATTTCTATTGTTTTATTTGACGTTTATTTTAATTGATTTTGGAATTCCTTTTTGTATTAAGTCGAAATCTGTAGTTATATTGTTTTTCTAGTTTATAGAACTTTGATATTCATCTATTTATTTATTTTAAAAACAAAGCACCATTTTTCATTAAATAAAATGCATCATTATTTTTCTTCCAATTCTTTTACGTTTTGGCTGGTTAGAGTTTAATTGTTGTATTTTTATTTTATTTTATATTAATATATGCATACATTTACTGGTATATCATTATATTGAATCTAGAATAACAGTCCTCCGAGAAATTTACTTCTAGTTTTATTGTAATTTCTTGAATAATTATTTCTAAAACATCAACATCGTAATCAATCAATGAGGATTATCTTGTTAGCAATAGTAGTTGCAATAGTAATGTCATATCCAATCCTAAAATTTTTACTATTATATGATATTAAAAAAAGAAGAATCTTTTTTAAATATAAAAATATACATTTTATTTTAAACAAACTAATTAACGTCTAATAAGCATTAAGGTACACTAATTGTTTATACTCGAAAAATATTAGTGTTTTTGTGAATACAATTTTTTATGAAATAAAAAATATGTGTGGTTTATTCAATCGATAAAATAACAACAGGCAGTTTTGTATTCTTATTATTTTATTCACAATATTGATAACCTTTTCTTAGATTCTTAAAAAAAAAAATATTATAATTTTAAGTCCATTAAAATAATAAATAATTTTTTGTTCAATTCCACAATCGGAAATCGTCTGATTTTTATATTGGGTCATTATTTATTTCAACCAAATGCCACTTTTTTCCTGCCTCGTTGTCGAACTATGGGATCATTATTTTAAAGACAAAAAGTGTATACATGAATAATGGATTGGCAATAAAAAAGAAATATATACCTTTTTCCAAACGAATGAGCACATCCTTGTCGGTATAGCCTTAGTAGAACCAACTAAACTCTGGTTCCAACTAGGGGTGCGTCGATACGAATGCTCTTTCCAAAACGTACAAATCTACTGCTTTGTCTTCGGCGGAATTCTTTGTGTAGCTGAGCCCGAAGTCGATCAAGACGATTTCCTCCGCTACTACAATCATATTCGACGTGGTCAGATCCCCGTGAATAACCTGACAGTCATGAAGCCTTTGGAGAATCCTCCCCATCTTCGTAAGTTGTCCCTGCACGAGTGGCTGATTAGCGGAATTGTTTTTGAACCAATCCCTCATTTTGACGCCGTCGATATACTCCATGACTATGAATTTTTATTTGAGGTTCACATGATAGACTTCTGGGACTCTGATTCCTTGTTTAGTTGCACCTTGCATATTTTTGGATTCCTTATTGTTTTTAATTGTAGGTCGGAACAGAGTGATAAATAAGCATCGATGTATATTATTTGTACTAATTGGATTCTCTATTTGGATATTTTGCGATCGAGGTCAGGGTGTCGGTAGGCCTTGGCAACGCGCTCTTTCAATATTGCAGGCTTATCCCCTTTCCAGATGATGTGGTAGATTTTAGCCTCCGCCCCTTGGTCGAGTAGGTTCTTGTTTGTGATGTCATTGTTTGGATTATAGGCTGGTTTTGTTATTTAGGTTTATGTGGACATCATGTCTTTCTTAATTATCTCTAAACATAATAATATGATAAAAAATTATAGCAATTTGTTGAGTATTATCTTTTAGTTTTTGTTAACTTCGTTTAATTGGACAATTCTTTATAATTATTTGTTGACAACAAATATCTCTATATTTTCAATGTCTATCTATACACTAATTTGATGTAGAAGTTTCTAAAATCTGTATTTTTATATTTAATTTTATAATGTATTGTTTAAAAAAGTATAGTCAGATTTTGTCATTACTTATGTAAGTCGAAGAATCAACCATAGTAAAAGTTCGGACGCTTTTCGACCTTATAAAAATCTTAACAAAAGGTCGGAATGTCAACAGAGTCCAATTATAAAAAACTCGACTACTGCTTATATTAATTGGCATTGATCGCGACCAGACTGAGCAACTTATTGATGGAGAAATCAATCATATTTGAGGATCACTTTACTCAATAACACTTTCACGGCAATGCTTTGAAAAATCTTGCTCGGACAATTAGGAAACTTTCATACGATCCAGTCGTTAGACGAATTTTGATTCCCTCCCTTAACAGAAAAAAAAAATATCTGGACTGAATAATCGTTCGAAGCCCAAGACGGCAAAGACCCACCAAACAATTTGTCTTTCTGGTCCATGTTTTTAAAATGAGTCAATGACATCAATACAAAGGATTTCGTCAATTTAACTCAGAAACACCAGATCTGAAATACGGACAGATGATCAGAGACCCATCAATCTCGTTGTAATTGAGGAAGACATAATTTTCTATATTTTGTTGTCTGCCAAAACAAAAAGGGGAGCTCCAGACTATCAAAATGTCGCAAATCCTTCTTTTTCAGTGCTTAACCACCACCGACTATTATAACAATAATTTTTCTGTTACGAGCAATTTTTCACTATGGGGCGTTTGCCTAATGATTGGGATGTGTAACCTGTCAGTGAAAGAGCAAAAACTATTTATGTGGTATAATATGCAAAATTTATCGGCAAGGTTCAATAAGGATATGAGATCGATCAATCTTTTATTATCGACTTCACTATCACCGAGAAGATCGATAACTTTCTCAACAACCATCATAAATTTAGGGGCTCGAAAAATTGAAGTTAACGAGACACCAAAAGTTACCCAAGAATTCTTCGAAAAACTAGCCAGTAATTCTAAAATAGTACCATCTGCTGGTCCAGTATTGGGAAAATCCTTTTCGATCGATAGGTGGGTTGCAAAAAAGCACAGGATCCCTTAATATTTCCCAGTTTCAAATAACGTCGTTATCGGCAGACTCGAGCACGCTTAAGAAACCTGTCTTCAAAAATCCCTAGGTCTTGAACGAGTGTCTATAAAGCGAAGGTTTTTCTGTAACTACCTTTTGATTTATATATTTATGTCTAAATTGCAGAACATTTTTTCGAAGGAGCAGGAAAAGGATTTTAACAATGACAAACTCTTATGATGTTTGGAGACAATTCCCCATTACTACGAGTACTGTGTGGGTAGATACCTAACCGAATAAGAGGCAGAACCCCTCAAAAGTTGGTTCGGAGAATATCGGAAGATAACTAACCGAAACACAATCCACAAATGGGTCAGAAATAACTGGCAAGGATGAATATGGCTATAACCATATGAGCAATACTTGCTAGAGATCTGGTCGAAGTCTTTATTATTGTTATTATTGTTGTTATTATTGTTGTTATTGTTATAATTAAACCTCCAATTAATCATAACTCCTCATAATATTAAAAAAAAAAATGCAGTTAAGTTAAGAAGCTTAAATAAATAGCTATCGAGAATTAAGGTGAAGAAGCAGATAACAGCGGACCTCCAAAATCACAACCTAAACCGAAATCGAAACCCAAATAAAAAACCCAATCGTAACCAAAACCCAAACTTAAATAAAAATCGCCAACAAGCGAAATCAAAAACCGAAGAAAAAAGAATGTTGTTATTATTTTATACAGATAAATAGTCAAGAACAATTATTTTTTTGAAAAGATACATTGCCTGATCTACTGATATGATTGACAGATTCCGCACTGATTCAACCTGTTAAGAATGCGTTAACAATGATTCTCTCCAAAATGACATCCAAAGGGTTCCCAGACCTCCTACAGGCAAAGTTAAAATCCTGATCAAGTGACTGGCCTCGCCAATAACAGCCAAATACTGGATAATACCGTATAACCATTACACAAAGCAAAACGAGAAATATGGTTGTGTGAAAGCTGGACTAGCCAGGGGCGATGTCCCAACTCTGAAAGTGCCCAAGTGAGCATACTCGTTGTCCCCCAATTCCTCGTTCAGCTTCGCATCATCGGCTCTGACCCATTCCTTTTCTTTCTATTTTTGTTCTTGTTCTTCCCTTTTTTATTTCAATATTTTGTTTTCCTCCTTCACTGCCTTGATTTCTTACTTATTTTCTTCTATTTTATTTTTTAGTTCCTATACTTATATTTATAATTTATTGTTTATTTTTATTACATTTCTTGTTATTATGTGGGTTCATAGATTATTATTTTTATATTTTATCCTGCATTTTCCGGTTAGTTTTAGCTTTACTAATTAATCAGATTTTCGGTCCTCCACAGTATTTCCTTTAACATCCTAATTTTCTACATCTACGATCCTTGTTTTTGATGTTACTTAATGCATCCTTCCGCTATTGTTAGTTTTTCTTTTAACTGCGAAATCCTTTATCCGAATGATAGACGTTTACTTTATTTTTCTCCATGCATTTATTTATCTCTTTTTGCTTGCTAGACTTATAACGCTGTGATCTATTATTTATTTCTCATCTCGTTCATCTGCTGACCCCTAACGCCTGTATCCATTTGTAGCTATTGATTTCCGTGGAATGTAGTCAGAGTTCTTTTCGGATGGTCTACCATTTTCTTCCTCCACTTTGCCATGATGCTTTTATTGTTATTATATAATTGTAGTGTCTGGTTCGCTAGCTATCTGGCTTCGAGTACTAAATGCTTAAGCTATGGCTTGATTTGTGAATTCAATTCTTTAGTCTTCGATGAGTTCATTGGCGACAGGGATGTATAGGTTGAACTGCGTGGGTCTAATATATTTGTAAAATAATAGAGATGTACATGTGAAGGTCGAGTATTTATATTATATCAATAAAATGCGAGGAAATTAATATTCTGAATACTGTTGAATTTGGAAGGTGAAAAGTCATTGACTCTGCCATTATCAACATTTAAGTGAAAAGAGTTTCTCTTTTTGCCGCTACTCCGTGATCTCGTGATAGATTTTTAAATATTGCTTGTGTTTAACATGTAATTTTATTTTTATTTGTGCGATAAATATAATTTGTATCAAAATTATATTCATATTGCATTGTGTTTTTTTAATAAGACATATTTTGTATTCTCTCTCCTGATTATACCTATATACATTACTTGTGAAAGCTTTACTTAATAGATCTTACTTTGATGTAGATTATTTTATAATGAGTCAACATGATAATAATAATAAATACACATCATTTTGCTCCAAAATGAAGCGTAGTTTTTGATTTTGAATATAAAAAAGAAATCATTTATTTTATTAATTCTCTTTTCTTTATAATAAATTACATACATATAAAAATTGGACTGGACAAAATAACAAAGGAAAGAAAAAAAACATCTAATAAAGACAAAAAATCACATAAAAAAAAAATAGGAAATTAATAAAAAAGATGATCTCGCATTATATTCTTCCAGTTTGGTCAAGCCTGTATTATCACTATCAGATTCATTAATTGTTACATCAAATTATCCTTAATTATCTTAGTGAACGATCGTAACCGAGAAAGATCGATGATTTCACTCTCATACAAATCAAAGATCAACTCGATTGTAGAGAAACCAAATCATATCCGAAATCCATTTCGAATCCTCGACTCGATGCATCCCCAGAGCTCCTCGCATCCTGTACAATATTGCCAATGAGAAACATCGTACACCCCCAATAAACTCTCGATTACGAGAAATGGTCCCATTTCTAAAAATGCTCGCACCAATGCCCAACGCCAGCCAACCATGAAGTGAACTCCAACTGTCCGAGGCGAGAGCAACACGTCGAGTCTCTATAAAATCATTCAGTCGGATCCCTCTTCGAAAATCGGGAATAATCGAATTCTTTTCACAACCATAAAAAAATTTAACGAGTCGGGAAAAGACTCGACATTACGATCCACATCAATCCACTCCAGTCATTCACACCCTTCACTATACAGAAACGAGCTCTGAAAATGTCGCTTATGCGGCTGATTAACAACTCAATCAACCCTCGATTGCGAATCGGAAAGGCCGTGTTGTCGGTGGAAAATGGGTTTTTTCAAATGATTTACTCGGTTAGTATTGAGTAAAAATAAGGGTCAGAAAATATTAAAAAAGTTATTATTAGTGCATTATAAAATGTTGAAAATGTCTCTTTTTGCCGATCCCGATAAATTATTCCGCTGGTTAAAATAAAACTCGGAATAAATCCCCAGAGTCCATCATCATCATTGGCCCATTCTCCCTCGACGTTAGTGCCGGACCTGCAGACTATGACTGATCTCCTGACAGCCTCTTCCTTTGACTTGGAAAGAGTCAGGATGTACCCCAGGAGCCACTTGGTCTGCAATGGAGACTCAGTCTCCATCGACAATAAACTGTATACGTCTAAGGAGCTGTTTCAGGAATAAGGACTGAGTCGAACTCGAGCCATCAAAACCTAATCTAAGTAACACATCGGGAAAATGCCCGAATTCCTTGAAAAGAGGTGCTTCCTTCCTTACAGCCAAGTCAACGGTGACTATAATCGCCAGATGAACATGTTGGCCAATCGGATTTCGACTCTGAAGATGGGCCGATCGCTGTCCCAATTGTATGAACATTATTCCCAATACCCACATGATGTCGAGTCTATCGGGTATAACGACTTCAGTTTCTTAGAGTCAGTCCGGTCGAGAACACCTCCTGAAGTGGTCCCAGGCTGTGGATTGAACCAAATCATAAGCACCCTGAAGATCAAACACTTGCGGCCGAGCATCCCAAACTACCAACACAAAATATAGAGGAAAAACCTTTGTTCCACCATCGACATAGAGAAATTCGATGTTTCTGCCCTCAAACTTCTAAAAGCGGGCAACTTCTCGGAGGTGAGGTTTGGTGGTCTCAAGTTTTCCTACGAAGGATAGAGAAACGGGCCTCCAAAGAAGTTGCTGTGTGCCAAAAGAGACTTGAATAAGGTCAAGGAAAGCATGTCGAGGGTGCAACACGAGAGAAAAGTGGTCAGGACGTTATCTCCCTTCATGCACGTCAACGTCACAAAATACTACATCGAGGACAAGCTGCCTGAGCTGCTGTTTATGGACTACTACTC
>JAHDVE020011853.1:0-33475 GCA_022606495.2 Halesus radiatus
GTTAAAAGATGGAGCTATTATTGAATGCATTGTTCTATAATCAAATTGAAGAAATATATCTATATCGGATATTACCTACATTTTAAAAAATAAATATAACATCTATATATATCGATATATCAAAATAAAAAATAATAATCAAAATTTAAAAATATTTGACATTACTAATAATAAAAAAAATAAGACACATTTTCCTGAATATCATTCAATAATCATATTATTAATACATTAATAGATATTCAATAAAAAAATGTCAGACGAGATTGAAAATTTACAAGTAATATAAAAAGGACAAAAATAAGCATCGCATGATTCTCAAACTGAGACACACCTGGAAACGCCATAAAACTTAACATCAGGACCTGAATCTTAACGAGAACCTTAGCAGAAAACAAATCCATCAGAGACAGAGCAAAGCATCACATCAGAACTCGAAGCCAAACTAAATCAGCTCAGCCTTGAAGATACGCAGCAATAGCCGCCTAAGTAATAACAAGATTCAAAAGAAGAAAGAGAAGAATAGCATCAGGTACAAAATAAGATAAGCACATATTCAATACACTAATCTTTCAAAAAAATATTCATTCATTTTTTATTTTTAAATAGACCCCTTAAGCCGAAGCCGAAGAAGTCGAGTATTATACTCGAGATCTAATCGATGTTAGCAAAACGAATATCTCCTTTACAAAAAATGTACTATACCCAGGTTCTATCGATGAGGTGGAAGTTGTCATCGGTCTCAAGGACGAAATTCTCCCAGATTAAGACCCTCGGGCTGCCTACCTGCTCCGAGTTATTGCTGTATGTCATAACGCCGAATTCAACGATCTCGACGAATACGTGTTCTCTGTGCGAAGTAACGAGAGATTTGAGTATTTTGAGGAGGTCAGGTTCAGGATACGCAAGCGAGAGCGAGCACAGGTGCGCGTGGCGGTTAAGGTTCCAGCAGTCAAATAAAATTACAGTATTGAAGGAACACTCTCGATTCAGTTGTAGAACACTGTTCCTCTATTTCTGCCCATTGTCTGCAAAGTCGATATTCCCAGGATTTCCTGCCTCAAATAATTATTCTAGGTCAGCGAAAATATTCAGCTGATCAAAATCCCTGCGAAAAAGAACATGAGGATGCCTCCAATCCCTTTTAAGAACCTATCCGCTTTCAACTTCGTTCTTGAGATTGAGACTGCCACTACAGAGGACATCAGCAACAGGCCTTACGACATTATCTCGCAAAACAGCGCAAACTGTATGGCGAATACTCAGTTCTTTATAAACCTGCAGCTGAAGACGAATCCAAACTACCGGGGAACTCTGCCAAAAACTGATACTCTTCGAAAAATACTGATTCTTAAGGTGAAGAATAGTTCTGTATTTTTTAGCTACCCCTTCGAAGCCTATATATATGAGTCTACCAACAACACTGCGATGTCGTGAAACAGACTCCCGAATCACAAAAGCAACAAAACAATTAAATTAAATATGTTTTGATGATTTTTTTGTATTTTTCTCCCCCATCGTATAATAGATACCATATCACCCCACTTATAAATATATTTAGATAAATTATCTCATATGGGGTGGGTATAGCGTTCTGAGTTTTACTTACTGAAATAGGTATCTGTAGCTAGCATAATATGATTTTGTCGATTTGATCTTAAAGGTGAAACAAAAAAAATCACTGCCTTAAGCAGAATTACATATTCCTACTTGACAAGGCCTTACAAAAATTATTGACTTTCCTTTTTTCTATTTGAATATTATGAAAATGTATATTTTTATTACCTCATTATATTTACCAAAATTCAATTACTTTAAAATAAAGGGGAATGTGTTCATTTAAATTAAAATGTATAATCATTATAATATATAATTTTTATAATTAATAGTATCGAAAGAGGAGAAAAATATATATATATATATTTACATAAATAGAAGTCAATAAAAAAAATACATGCAACCTCATCTCGAACGATAATAAATCAATGAAGACAAAAACAGTTCAAAATTCAAATAACTCTGCCAGGCACGACTCAAAAAACAACCCACCCAGAACCTAGTCAACTGCCTCAGACCCAATGCACTCCTCCACCTCGACACGGAATTGCTCGTTCCCGATGATATCGACTTCCTTGATATCCTCTTATGTCTGCCTCTCACCCACATTGTCATCGAAGGATCTTTTAACAAAACTTCTTCCAAACGTGAACGAGCATCTCTTTCAAAAAAATCAGTCTCTCCCACTCCAGAATTGTCAGCGCCCTCCAGTCCGCAACTCAGGCATTTGATGAAAGTCACAAACAAGGCAATCGAACACTCTTCGAAACTTAAAACTGTCACCATAGAACACGTACAGCTCAGCTAAAAGTTAATCTCTGAGCTAAAATCTGGAATCTAAAACTCAAAATATCTGAAGTAACTCTCGATCAAGAACTGCGGTATATCCTAAAAGCATTTGGAGCATCTGATTCCAAGTTTCATCGCAAATAAAAGTCTTATGAGTATCGATCTTAGCTATAACAAAATATGCAACATCCACGAGATCATCGGCAAGGTGCTTTCGGAACACAACACCCGCAGGAACGAGCAAATGTGGTTATATGGCCTACGCAATGAGATTCCGGAAGAAGACCTCAGCACATTTGGCCTTTGCGAGGTCAATCTAGACTTTAACCTGATTGATGACAAAGCCTTATTGTAGTTCTTCAAGTTTTTCGGATCCGATAACTGGACCAGGTCATTGAGTCTCCGAGGGAACACTCTCACCAAAATATCTATCCACGAGTTCGCACAACTCATGGCTAAGAACAACAGTCTAATCTCTTTGGATTTGCGAGACAATCCTGGCTTTGACAAGGAGTTTTCAAAGCCAATATTTAAGAAATTGATAAAGAACATAGCTGAATTCAAGAAATATAAGCAAAATTATGGGAAAAAAGACAAAGAATAAGCACTCACGACCAATCATAACGGCATCAATAACAATAGCAGCCGGAATATTGGCCATATGACTGCGAGCACCAATGTCCTGAATAATAATTCTGGCAATAATCAGCATAACAGCAGCACGAACATTCAGAGATCTAGTTCTAAGAAGAAGAAACGAACCGCCGATATCCACCACAATTCCTACGTTGTAGAAAATAAACACTTAGTCAACGCTTCCTCGAAACTTGCACCGAACATGAACACCACCCAGCAACAAGTCAACTGTACATCCATGCTGCAGGGAGACGCTGGAAAGTGCGAGAATTGCAGATTGAGCCATATACGCCTCCTCCAGATCGAAAAGAGAAACCTCGATCTCCTCATCGAAAATAATAGACTAAAAAAACTGTTGTACCCCAAGAACTTCGATCTCTCTGCCATTAACTCCCCGCTGATCTAGTCCGTGTCGATAAACCTCCGCCAGCTTCATAATAATGGAGGCTTTAGCCTCAACCCTTCTTCGGCTAATAATCCCCAACCAAACACTAATAGCAACAATAATAATAATGAGCAGTCGTAGGATATACTGCAGAAGATGGAACACTTAATGCTGGATCTGACCAAGATATTATAAAATATTGAGCACCACACACAGACGCAGATACTCAATCCTCTCTCAAACACCGCTAACATGTCCAATACGGTTCACAACATGTCGAATACTATACAAATACTTGCCACTGGAAATACAAACCACAGCTTTTTAGAGCAGCGACGAGGTATAGAAGAAGAGGAGTCAGCAACTCTTGATCATTATTCTTGATGTCTTAGTTTTTCTTAATTTTTAAAAAATCGAAAGTTATCCTATTTTTTACAAGCCAACAATTAAAAAAAATATAAATTTACGAGAAAGATGTAATTATTAGACTTAATGGAAATAATTAAAAGTATATATAAATATGTATATGCAGATTGGCATCAAGACATCATTTTATTTTATAACTATTGCTATTTCTTCCATTTGGGGACATTTCGAACAGCAATAATATGCTTCATGGCCTCACTCTTACTAATGTTCAGCAATTTTTTGACAACTATAGACATCTCCTGGTTGTTCATATCCACCTCCTCGCTGAGAACTGACACTAAATATTGAGGGTCTATCTGGACCTTTTTCAGCTACTTCCGAGGCATCTCGGGCTGACCTGCAGGGTATAGAAAAAAGGAGACCTCCCCTTTGATGCCTTCGTTCCTATAGTTTAGGTATTACCGAAGTTTATAAACCGATCCATTGTATCTCTTTTCGAATTTTTTAGAAATTTATCCTGCAATGTATATTTTCTGTCCTGAACCACACAGTTTCTCGATGTAGGAGAGGGTTTTAGGAAGTCTGTTAATGTTCTAGAAAAAAATATGGAAATTAGAGGAGTTCTCGGTCCAATCTGACTGGGAAGGGAATCGCTTATGGACTTCGGAAAAACCTTGAAAGCATCCGCTTATCATCCTGGAAGAAGAAAGGGATTTTGTTGAGGCATGCGATATTATAGGTTGGGTCAGGGAAGCAATCGTAGCCATTACTGCCACCGAACTGGGACCTTTTATCGCTTAGATTTCAAGTTTCGGAGCTTTATTTTTTAGATAGTTCACAAGTCTGAATCCTGGGTCGGAGATGCAGGGCGTGCCAGCATCTGAGACAAGCCCCACCTTGTAGTCTTCAACAAGTTTCAGAACCAGTCCGTAAAGAACGGTCTCATTGTAAGTGTTGAGAGCTATCATAACTCCTCTTCCCTTTTTAGCTCGCGTTTCTTGAATATGGACCTCCATTAGTGAAGGTTCTGGGCAATCTAGCCCGTAAAGCTAGTCGTCGCCATCCAGTGGACTCTTAACCCAGGCATCATCCCTGCTTCTCAACAGCTTTTTGGCTCGATAGGCCAAAAATTATTTTCTAAATCTAGTTTGTTATGTTTTTTCCATTTTGAGTAATAGGCGTTTCCTCGACTTTTCGTTCATGCGATGATATTCTTCAAAGATTTTGGAAGTGAAGTTCAAACCTTCTGGAGCTTATTATTATTTTTCTGCTCCTTGATTCTGCTATTCTTCTTTTTGTTATTAATTTTAGTCTTTTGTTGGTTTGAGGGTGAGTTATTTTCCAGACGGACAATACCCGAAGCTCTATTAAAACTTCTGCAACAAGTTTCTATTGCTCATCAGCTTGAAGAGTCTTCCTGCCACTCTGGTGTCCTCGCAGGCGATCACATCAACCGTCATGAGAGCCTTGAACATGTTGATGCTCATATCCTCCATATTACCGATCGGGGTAGGGATGAGCAACAGCTTTCCTGAATACTTTTTGTCCAGGATATCCATGACATTATCATTTTTATTGAAGTTTGCCTTCGTGGAGAACGAGAGTCGTATATTATTATGACGATTGAGACGGTATAGGAATCGATGCATGATTAATAATCGATATGCAATCCTTAAAATTATTTATGAGTAAATTGGTAAAGCATATTTAATGAAAAATAAATTCACCATCAATTTATGTGTTTAAACGAGTTAAGATATTAAGGATGAATAAATGAATCAAGTATTTTTATAAGATGTTGATAAAAAATATCCTTGAATCCTATTCAAAGTATAGTATTTTTTTAAATAGTATTTTAGACTTCAATTCAACGTACTCAAATCCGTTCATATTATGTATTTGGTAACTCTTATTTCTTCAGCCTTTTGTTCTAATGTTTTTTTTCATATTTTGTTCAATTATTGTTTCGCCCTTATTTCATTTGCAAAAAACTGCAATTATCTACATGATACGTTTTAGATTAATCCACATTACTTTGTGCGCCTTTAATGATGCTGTATTTCCCATTATTATTTAATAAATTCCGAAGATAATTTACGTGAGATGCGCTATTCTTATTATTTTATTAGTCAACTATTAATTTTCCGAACGATTTTTGATTAAAAAAAACTTCACCTCCAACCACCACTTTTTTAGCTCGAGGGCTATTATTTTAAATCATTCCGACCAATTTGTTATACCTAACCCTCCATCTCGTAGCATCCTTCGCAGCCTTCTACATGCCGACTTCGGCTTCTCTCTTCAGCATGACTATCTGCTCCATTTACACCGACAGCTTGTCATACTCCTACAGAATGGTTTGGTATTTTGCTTGTTCTTAAACTAATTTTCTTGTAATCTCCGACTGAGAATATTAAAGATATTTTATTTTTTGTTAAAATTCCTGTTTTTATGTTAGAAAATTATCGTCTGGCTCGAGGATAGAGTCTAATTAAATGTCGTCCGTTGCAGCCAAAAAAATATTTTGATTTTGATGACTTTTTGAATGCGATTGTCTATTGACTAATTTTTTAAGAGCCTCGTTTTCTGTTATCAGTTCATCGATGTCTATTTATTTCTTTCCAAGCTCAAGAGTGAGCTCCTCGATCATTTGATGAAGCGAGCAGATCGTTTCTCGTTGCGACTGCTCTTTGAAAAGGAGAATCTCCTCGTTCTTTGCAGACAGGCTGGAGATTAACAATTCGATGAGCTGGACTTTATTATTCACCGAATGCAGACTGGAAATATACAACTGGTTGCCATCTTTGGAAAGTATGTTGAGTGTCTTCTTTTTGAAGTGGGCCAAGATTCGATCATTTTTTCTCTTTAAAACATCCTCTAATTCTTTTATCTTCTGGTCTGTTTCCGATACCAAAGAGCCTACGTTACCTTATCCTCTTTCTGTCAGGTATCCTCTGGGCTAACTGGATAAGATACTTTATTTGTGCGCAGGTTGATGACAACCGAATTACAGAGTGTTCATAATTTTGTTTCCGGCACCATGCGTATTCTACCTAAAATCATTATGGGTATTATTTGAGATTTTTGCCGCTATGCTATTGTTTACCGTGAAATTCTTTTTATTATTATTGGCGTGTTCAGGGAACTGACTGCTTCTTTAACTGTTGAGCAGATTGCAGTGGTGGGAGTGATCGGTGCGGTTCGTGATGCTGCCGGGATGGCAACGAGTTGAAGGCTCCATGAATTGCGTGGATGGGAAACTGAAGAAGTGCTCAGGAATGGGTTTCGTATAATTTTTGTCTATCATTATTAAAGAATCTGCCGAGTATCTTGAATGAAAAAACCAAACTATTTTTCTTTAACAATATATATATATGTATTTTAAGGAATTTCTGGATATCGCAGGAAGAAAAGAAGAAATCAATATAATTAAATTATGTATTTTTTTTAATTATTTTTTTCTCATATGAGAATGTGAAATATTTACATGATTAATCTAAATAATTTTAAAAACCAATCAAGGTATGATATTCCAATAATATTTTTGTTGTTTTTCCATTAGTTTTGTAATCATTGACATTTTTTATCATAACTTACTCCATGGACTTCATCACCTACTATTTGAATTGTTGTTAGTTTTCCACTTTCCAAAAATTTATATCGCTAAACTATAGCATTAAAAACATAGGAGATAGAGGGAGAATTGGACTAGATTTTCTTTATACACTATTATTTTAAAAATGTGATTATTTGCTTATTTTTTAAAAGTTGTTTCTATTATTTTGTAAAAAATAAAACACAAGGAACAAATAAAATCATTTCTGAAAATAGAAACAGCAGATAATGGACTAATAAATCAATATTACTTATAAAAAATAAAGAGTAATAAAAAATAGATCTTGAAAAATTAAATGCTCACAGAGGAATCGTCAAACTCTTTCGTCCGCACAACAACCATCCGCTGCATCCGAAACAGTCGAGTCTCCAACATCCTTACCTTTAACTAGGCCACAAAGAACCTAGCCAACCAAATTAACCTCAAGCAAATACGATACTCTCCGAATCAGTCCCAATCTTCAAGCTCGATAACTCCACCCCACAACCACAGTTCTCCATCTTAATAGTCGGCCTTGCTACATCACCAAAATCATAACAACGATATGATGGGGTCTATGAACGTAGAACAGAAAGATGGACAACAATATGGGCAATTTTTTTCAGGTTTCACATTCCAAGACACCTTAACGAAGAAAAAGGTGCAGCTCAAGAAGCTTATCGGAGGCGGAGGATTCGAAAGGTCTAACAGAAAGTAAAATGATATGAAACACAAAAACATTCTTCCGCTCAGTAATTCCCACACTGATAATACTAGTATCAATCACAATGCTCTTGCCCAAAAAGGTCAATAACAGAGGCCAAAGTAACTGTAAATAGCGCCACACCCCAATCAGCCAATGGAACTTACGCACACCCAAATTGACGAGAACTAGAAAGTTAACACTTAAAATGACAAGTATTCAATGCTAACAAGAACCAGAGGATTTGTGATGAACGCTATCAGATAGAGGGATAACTACACTAAAATCAAGAAATTGGCTGCAGTTTCATTGGCAAGGTCAAATACCAATACCAAAACTGTTTTTAATACTAACCCGAACAACAAGAAGCTGACCGACAGATTGCTACCTCAATGTTGGCAAGAATCCACCCAATAAATAACAACAGGAAGTTCATTGAAAAATCAGCACAGAAGTGGGAACAGTATCCTTTGCAAATCATCTCGATATTTGTTCAATGGAAATGGTATTGACTTGACTTTACATAATATTAGCAATGGAACAAAGAATTAGCAGAACTTTTCAGATTAAAACAGCAATAAATTATTAATCAATAATAATAATAGTCGTTCCCCAAGAACTAGTACCAAAAAACAAACGGCCAGAGTTAGTGGCTTTCTCAAAGGACGTAAAAGTGGGACGACAGTTTTGAAACGAACCAGCAACTTCGACCCAGTCAAACAGCTTTGCAAATAGTACTTCGGGATGGTTCATGGATAAACTGTCAAGACAGAAATAGGATCACCAACTCCCACGGCCTACTACAGATACCCTTAACGACACCAAACTGAACAAGCGATGAGCACAACCACCAAATAATATTTCCAGATATCAGAACCGATGAAAGACCATCACCAAGACCAACATCAACAGGTTTTGAAAAAGTTCGAAAATTAGAACCGGCTCAACATCAATAGTATCGATATAAATAAGAAATAAATTAGCGAATCTTCGGCGAGGGAGAACAGGATCTAAAAATAGCTTATCCACAACTTCTCTCACTATGCCCAGCGAATGATCCGGAACGCAGGCCAATATCTGATAGAACCCAATCTTGAAGATGTAAAAAGAAAAGTCTTCGATGGTATTAGCACAAATAAAATGATGATGATCGCATCGACCTAGCCTGGATTTCTGAAGCTCAGCAAAAATAGGGGATGCTAGTCCGAACCTCGAAGTGTGTTTGAAAAAGTGGTACACGAGGTTAGCAAGCATAGGCTTCTCCCAAAATAGCCAAGCGTGCCAAACATCGAGGTCAGAAGAAGCAGTCGCATCCTCGCAAATTTCGAGCATCGAAAGCAATTTGGACTTCTCAAGGATAGCAAAAACACCCACAATAGTAACAACGAAGACTAAAACAAAACGGAAAAGACCATCGAATCTTTAGCCTAAGAAATAGAATATAAAATCAAGGTTGACCGAATCGAGAAACAGTAAAACAAAACTTACACAGAGAGGGAGCGTTAAATTCTGTTAGAATAGTAGTAAAAGCGAGAATAACAACTGTATGCGCAAGAGAAAGCAATAGACAAACAGAAGAGTATTAAATGTAAGACTGGGAACTAATAGGAAAACTAAGTTGAAGTAGGATCCTAGTTCCCTCCTCATCAGAAGAGAAACCACATTTATTGTAAAGACAGCGAGACTGTTCTGAAAGCCGATATCTTCTCAATAACCAAGAATGATGATTTTTTCGAGCTCATGTATCAGCTGCTCAAATTCCCCAAACTCGCGACCATTTGCGACTCAAAAAGGAACACGTTGCTGCACCTGGCTGCCAAAACCGCCAGCTGGGACACCTTTAAATACCTGCTGGATCGGCTCGGGAAGTCTGCCCTCCTTCGAAGAAACATGTTTGGTAAATCTGCTCTGGATATCTGCAGACATTTTACGAGATCTGATATATTAAGCAAGATCCACCAGTAGTTATTTAATTTTAAACGTTAATTGTGATGTTTTCTTTTTGTTAATTGTCTGTATTATTTTCCGTTTCAATTAAGGTGTGATTTATAATTTTAATGATACTGATTTCAAAGCTTTGACATTTAACTTTCCAAATTTTTAACCACCTCTTTGAGTTAATTAGTATCCGAATTCTCCATTTTGAGGATCCCATCCTATAATCTAAATCCCAATATGCCTAGAAGTTCGGGTCCTCCTAAGGTCTTCGATATTCTGTACTAATAGGCTAGGCTTCTACTATCGATTGTTCTAGATTTTGTATCGGCAGGATTCTTTATGATGTTATCTAACAATAAATATATATATATTTTTGTTACATGATATTTTACGACTTTTTAAGTTCTATTGTTACTTAAATAAATTAGAATAGTATTGTAGTAAGTTTTTGTTCTCTACGGATAACTATGGTTCTGAACTTTAACTTGCTCGAGCTGCAACTTGGCTTGTTCAACTTTTGAGAGTGTGATTTAGGTAGCAACTTTGACCAAGCCAATATTTTTTTCGGAAATAATGCCAAACTATTCGCGTCCCTCCGGCATGGGACTTTTTGGCTTATTTCTGTCCAAGGTCTCCGACTGTTTCTTCAAGCGGGCGTCTTCGTCCGACCTCTTGGCCTCCGCTAGCTCTTTCCCCGTCTTCATCCTCTTAATTTTCTATTTTTCAAATACGTCTAATGACTATTCTTACTGTATTTTTTATATTTTATTTGTTTCGAGCTATTAGTATTTGATTTAAGGATCAACTTCGATAGACGGTAGTTTCGGATCTTCCCCTACCTTTAGTTAGTCCTAAAAATCGGGATCTTGTCTATGCTTCTCGATCCAATCCAAGGCTTTTTGCATGCTATTGTTGCCGGTGAGGAAAATTGCTTTCTCAGCTACATTTTTTGAGAAACCCAATTATTGCAATATGCTGTTAATGGCAGGATTAACAATTTTGTTCTCTTCCATTTTGACGAGAGAACTTTTGAGTTAGTAATTATTTGGATTATTATTTTTTATGAGTTTTTGAGTTTCAATCCATTCATTGAGTTTGAGCTCCTCATTGCTATGTTCGCTAATCCAGTCAAGCAGGATAGTGATGTCATTCGATTGAGTTTTGAGGATGGAGGCCTCTGCCATCACTGGCGAAATACCCATTTCACTCAGAATTTGATAGGGATCAAAATTGTTCATTTTCTGTCTTTATTTTTTATGCAAATAGCTAATTGGTATCAAAGATAATAAAATATAATATTTTTGTATTCCCAAAATAATGGTTATACTCATACTTTGTCAGCATTTAGGGTACAAAAAAAATTGTTTTATTTTGATGAATTCCAATCCTAATATATTTTTTTAAATTTAGTTGGTAGCGATTAGTTTGAACCCTGATGGATTATGATAAAAATATCTACAATAATAATGAAAGTCAGTTTAAGAATAAATAAAACCCTACAAATCGAGCTGCTCAAAACTGATGTGAATGCTAGGTCTTACATTACAACGGCGAGAGATATTTCTTCGAAGGCAGGAAATCTGGATAGATATTTCCAAAATGATCCGTTGAAGTGGGTCGTCTTCCTCAATCTTGACCACAAATAAGATTTTATTCTGCGTCTAGAAGATAACTCCCTCTAATGTTTGGATTTTCTCCGATGCATTAATCTCGCTTCGCTGAGAGAACTACGACTTGGCGGATACAAAAGTAGCAAAGACGTCTCAACACCTCACAAATCCAAGTTATTACCATTATTAATTATTGTTATTATTATTGTTTGTGTATAGACGGAAACAGTTTGACAAATATCGATGGCTTGAAATATGCCAACTTACAAAATCTCATTATTCTAGATCTTAGTAAAAGAGTGCCCTATATTTATTCGCAGCTAATAACTATATCAGACATTTAGGCCCTCTAAAGTATGTAGACTTTCCATTTCTTGAGTAACTCAACGCAGGTCAGTGAGCATCAAAAATTACGCTATTTCTTGCATTGGATTTTATAGACTATAATTTTATTGGTGATATACGCTTTCTCGCCCTCATAACATGTCCAAAGATGCGCAAAGTATACCTATGTACAACCCACATATTTAAAAATGATTGGAGTCTTATAAATTTTTGCTCTTTTTACTGTTAAATTATTTTATGACTTTGTATTTGAACTCAGCGCATAATAGAATCAAGGATATTTCAGTGTTGTCCAAAGTCAATATGCCAAATATCGAGCAGATTCGATTAAGTATTTAATATATATATATTTTATATTAATCTATTATTTATAGTAAACAATACTATGGTAAATATTCGATGCTTAGTTAAAGCGAATATCCCTGGCTGTTCGCTGGTGATGTGGGGCTGCAACTGTTCCTTTGGCTAAACTCTGCTCAAACAATCTAAATTTAGATTCACTGTTGAATTTTGATTAATAAATGTAGGCATCTTATCATATTTGAATGTAATCCGTAACTTGGATCCTAATTCAATAGCTGGAAAATGTCTAGTAGAAAATATTTTTGATATTATTTGCCTCAAATGTTATTTACATATATATTATGTGTATATATATATAGCGAAACAAATGCTTTAACTAAATAACAAACTTTTATTGTTTAACGATTTTCGGTACAGTCACTTTCTAAATCCTGGGACTATATTTTTTTTTTATTTCCTTTGCTTTAATATATTTATTTTTTTATACCAAAATAGAATGATGTGTGTATGCGTCTCGTCTTGTTGTACGTGTGAATGCGAGAACAACTGCTAACCCACATCAACACCTATAGCGTTTACTTATAACCAAGAACATTAATCTGCGAAGGTGGCTTCTTTTTTGGACTCCACCGATTTTGATACAGGGGACCAGCTGCTGCATAAGCTTACTCGTAAATTATTTCCAAATAAACTTATATATCTCTACCCTACTATATTTTTTAGGCTGGTATTTCAATGTAGTCTTGAATCCAAACCTTGGAAAATATATGGGAAGGTCCGCCACCACAATCCACCAAAATAATAATAATACCCTTTCTCCTCATACAAATTACCAATAAAAATAACAACCTTTAATAAAATAACCACCCAAATAAGCATAAACCCAACTCGTGGACAAGCACGAGGATCATCTCGACGACAATTATAACTCGCAAAGACAATTTCGATTCCGAGCCCCTCAATAAAAAACATAAATCTAACTGAAGATCGGGTAGTATGTCGATAAAGTACGAGACTCAAGCAGATAGCTCAGCGATACGACATTCAGAAGATATTTCAACAAACAATGCATGGAACCTTACGGTCATAAAAACATCCGTCCAGTTCAAGGGGGAATCGTGTACGGCAATTATATGAAAACCCACAACGTGAATCCCCACGCCTTCGCAGATCCTGTGTACTATGAGACTTATGACGGAGCTCTTCGAAATGCTAAAAAAAGAAGCTTAGACTCAGACAAAGAGAAGTAATTGTTAATTAAAGAATTTGATCGAAAAAATGGTTTAGTTGCGTCCAAAGGAGAATACAATGGTACTTGCATAAAATCGAGTGAGTAGCATGTTTACGATATGCACGATGAGCTGCATCGGCCTAACATCTACCGAAAGAAGGTGAAAGAAGACGATAAGCATCTCAGAGATATCCAAAAATAAAATCACCGGAGGGATGAATAAGATAATAAAAATACTCGACTTCATCTTGGGAAAAACATTGTTTCTCCAGCAAAAGCATAAATCGAAAGACATTAGCCTATTGATGCATCAAGAAAACTAGAAACTAAGTAAGAACCGAAAAGGCAGCCAGTCATCATCGAACTGAGACACGAAGAAACACAAACACCGCCTTTCGAACCACCAAAAATCCAGAAATCACCAAAAGAGGTGACATTTATCGAACCTCAGAAACTAAGGCCTCAGCCAACTATGGCTCCCCTAGCTCAACTCCCCTGTCCACTATCAGACTCCCAATATAAATATTAATACGTTGATACAGATCTTCAATCGAGATGCTGTCGAGATACTGGATACCAATAAGAAAAGAAAAACGAGGCACTACCCATCAGATGTTGCATTGATAACTCTTGTCGACAGTGCAGGCACTACGAATAGCCTCGCATAGCTTATTGCAAGAGCAAAGTATCCAAACTGGCCGCCAATCATGCATAAATTGGTGATAGGTTGATATCCAGCGCTAAAGAAGCAACAATGTATCGGAATTACGCACTGAAGACCAATGTTCCAAACGACCATCCTTGTCATAAGTAAGAACATGTTATTTTTAATCATTCAAATTAATATGTGATTTCTATTTATTTTCCATGAAAATACTTTTCATAGTTATCAAAAAGAGTACTACCAACTTCCATTGTACAAGATGAACCCAGCCAACTACAAACACCCTATTAACCAATGCACTGGGCAAATACCCCCTGCCGGGAATCCATATAAAAGAACCAGAAACTGATTCTCCGAGTGTGCTCACTTTATTTTTTACCTACATAACCTGATTTTTGTTATTGTTTTTAAATCATGACACATTTCATATGACGATCAAAATTATAAATAAAAACACTGATATTTTTGTTTTTGCTCCAATTTTGGAATTATATTTTTAAAATAGAATATATTGGATGAAATAAATAACTCTATCAGGTTTTTTACAGATAAAAATTTATAAACAAACACTATTATATATTTTTATCTAATCTTCAATTACATATAGACATTTAGCAAGTAATTGTTAACACATATATATATATATACTTTTATCAAACTATAAAAATACCATCTCACTTTTATTGGACTGCCATTCAGCAAATGATACCCGGTATCAGAGTAAAAAAGGTAGAGGACAACTACAGGAGAAACAATAACACAGATAATCATCAAATCATTGATGAAAGAAATAATAATATTACTAATAATCCCAACCTGATTCAGTTTAACCCACCTCCTCCGAATAACTTCAATACAGACTGGCTCGACGACAAGGAACCAACACCGCACTACAACCCTATGAGTGCTTCAATGGGCGGTTCCCCCAGAGACAGAAAAAAAATATTCGACGGAAGTGCTCGATCGAGGTCCCGATCCAAATCACCCACCACCTCGAACGAAAGAGTCGTTTCGGACAGTGAGAGATTCATAACCAGGGGGCTTCCAGCCATGTCTTCTACAACAAGATTAGCGAATCAAAATCCTTTTAATCCTCAGATGGAACCGCAGCAAACTCGAGGCATGCTTAATAGAAACAATGAAAACAGGGATTTAACACAAATGCTAAGTCGAGCTATCTAAAATCAGATGGGCCAGCCTTCCACACAACCACCTCAACAGCAACAATATTCGCAGAATGTGCAGCAGCCCCCCAAAATAACGATAGCTCCGGTTTACGATGTGAGTTACAAAAATACAAACGTTCCTGCGATCAATGGAACCAATCAAGGGCTCGTTGATAAACAGGGCAATCCAGCAACGTTTAGTGCTTCGAGAGACGACGTGTCGAGAAGCGTACCTCCTCCAATTGCTAATCCTTGGGGAAAAAATTCTGCTCCTTCAAATGATAACGCGAATAGCAATACAAAGTCAATAATTAGCAACCCTTGGTCGGTCAACGAGCCAATCATGAATAATAATAACAGAAACAACAATGCGGACCCATCATGGACAACCACCATAAATAATAATCCAAACCTACCGATCCGACAACCTTTTCCGAACATTAGCATCAGCCAGCACCAGTAGCTCCCACAGTTATAGCATCTCGGAATGACCTTCAATCAAGAAATCCTTCCTCAACAAGCAAACAACAACCCCACTACAAATGAGCTCGTCAAAAGAGTAGATGCTATGCAGATTCACATCGAGAAGCTGATGAGGGCTCTTGAGTAAAAGGAGAGTAGGAAAACAGCAAATGAGATGAAGATCCAAGCGATTCTGGCTGCCAAAGACAGAGAACTTCTAAGCAAGGATGCCGAAGTACTCACCCAGCAGAAAATCATCGAACACCTCAACAACACCATCAAGATACACTAAAATCAGATTGATTCTCTTCATAGCTAGTTGGAGCGAGAAAGAAACCTCCAACACATGGTAAACATGAATCTCAATTACAGAGGTAGTACCAAAAACACTCAAGCCAATTCGATTGATAACTATAACGCCAACTCTGATAATATGGCTGTTCCAAAGAATCGAATGAATGCAAGTGCGAGCTACTCCCCGAATTATAAAGGCCAGAGCAAGGAACCACGCATTTAAAACTATGGGAGAAGTTACCCCAAAAATTCTCAGGCAAGACCTCCAACTTTTAGCAAATTCATGGAGTCATATAACGTGTCGACCCCCATTCTCGAGGCATCTCCTCAGCGTTAGGGATTTGCCTATCCGAGTAAATTCGGAGAAGTCTATGACCGCAACCGCACCAGTCCCGAAGATATTGATGACTTCTACTCACCTCTGACTGCCCGCAACTCGATTCCCGCAAAATATATTAATAATATCAATAATAATAATACCTATGCCAAATAGCCCAATACGTATTTCAATTATAGCAAGCCGAATACATTGAAGAACCCATTCAACAACGAAAATGAGATGTATGAAGTTCCGACAAGAGGATTTAGCAATACAAACTATAGACCAAGTAACCTACATATTGAAGACTCGAAACAATATCACTTTTCGGATCGAGGAGGAGGCGGGGATTTTGAAGATGAACCATTCTTTGTTTGAATCAATATAAAAATGAACCCTATACAATTATTCTTATTTTATTAGCTTGGGATATCTCAATAGTCTTTTTTTGTCAACAAGGATTCATAACAATTAATAAATAAAAATTAATAATATTATATTAATAGAAACTACATTTTATCCTCCCTAATCTATATATCTATATAAATGCTGTATCAGTTAAATGAAATTAAGGAAGGCGATAGAAATTTATTTCTTTTTTGTTAATGTTCTCGAGCCCAATTTCTTTCTTCAACAAGTCTTTCGACAATTTTTATTCGCTACATCCGATTACGCTTTGGCAGCGAAATCACAGGATATTTTTCAAAGCTCTTGTGATTATTACTCCCTTGATTATAGCCTCGCGCGACTCCCGCCTCCCCCGACTCCGATTGCTCTGCAAAATGGCCACGACTCGTGATCCTGTTCTTGAGCCTCGATGTTTTTTGCATGCTCTTTTCTTTGTCATTAAAAATCATCTCTTTGACAGTCTTCAAAATCTCCTAATTTTCTAGGACAGCGAGTAATATCTTGAGTTTATCTCCTGCCTGAAAGTCTTGTTGACTGATCGAGGTATGAGATTTAATGCCGAAAGTAGTTTTCTTAAGCCTCCGCTGTAGCTGTTTACGGACAGTGTCCACACAACTGAAGAAAAACTATTCGAGATCGGAGTGTAGATCGAAAGCAGTCACTTTGTCTTTGAGGAGTCGATGGTACTTTCGGTTAAGGTCGACGACTTGTTTGTTGATTTTCACGTGCTATTGAAACATTGTTTCCAGTGAGTTGGGCTCTTGTTCTTATTTTTTATCGATATTTTTTGAGGTTTGTTAGACGAACTTGACAGTGGAAGACTCCGTCATAAATACATTTTTTAATTGTTATTTCTCTAATTACTCTTCTTGTTCATTTTGGCTGTCTTATTGCTCTGAAATGGGTTTGGTGTGGTGTTTCGAAGTCTTTCGTTTCCGAATGTTCAGATTACTATGTTCTTCTTCGTTGTGATGGTTCAGGTTGAATATACCCCTTGGCAGTGAAAGGCTGTTGTGCTTCAGAGCGTCTTTGGATGTGCGACGAATGATTTCGGTGAGTCTGTCAATTTCGAGTTTTAGAATTTGGTTATCGATTTGTCTTTCACGAATCACTGTGCCAAACAATTATTATTATTATTAAAGCAAATATGTATAAGTATGTTTTATATTATAATATGTGTATGATGCAAAAAATTAAACTCCCATAAAAAATCTACTTATACTCAAATAGCATATAGTTTTATTAGTTAGTTTGCGATATAGTTTTAATATTGATTAATGTATAATTAGGATATTACTTTTATCTTTATGGGTAATCTTTAGATATAGGCTAGCCAGCTATTATTCCAATAATCGGATTTTCACCGTAAACTATGACACTCCCATCGGCTTTACTTCTGTGGCAGGCACAGAAACGTACCGAAAGGAATCTTTGAGCTTGAATAAGTGAGTGCGGTACACCCTGAAAAATTACTATTCTTGTCTTCGCAATAACAACGAAACTCTATTGTCAATCTTATCGGCAACTCCCTCGATGCCACACAGAATGAGTTGAACTTACTTCATGTTGTCCTACGATGCGATAAATTTGGCATTAATTAATGGTTATTTGTTTGATTTTGATGTCGATGGAATTGATTGATATACTTTATAGAGTTTAGTGATTTCTTCGCATGATGATGCAACTAAAGTACCTGTTTTATTTAGCATTTATGTGTATATTTAATATATTTTATTAATATAGTTATATAGATGTATTAATATTTGTTTATCACAAGTCAATATAGATCTATAGTGATTAAGCAAATAATTGTAACATATGTGAATTTATCTAATTATTAATTTTGAGTTGGATAGAGTATTTTTTAAACACAACTATCATACATATTCCTGATTCATATTCTTAAAAAAAAAACAGATTTGAATTTAAAACGAGAGGATATACTTAAATAAAACGTAACGTAAGATAGTTTCATACTCGAAACAAGTAGACTTCTTGAAAAAATCGGAAGAAGAGAAAAAAACAAATTTTCCTTTATGGAAATATTTATTATCCGATAGATCAAATAAAGAATTATTGAAAAGTGTTAACAAACAGCTTTACGAATTTTCGATCAGACAATAACATAATATGAGCAGCTCTCCCAATGAAAGTATCCAGATTTCTAAAATAAGTTATTTAAAAAAAGTTCATGTTTTATTAATGAGTTTTTTACTTTTCCTAAATCTGAAAAACTACATCCAACCTGTGTATTGCCTCCACTGATAAACTATTCATAATGTTATCGGCTATTGCGCATGCCACAGCAGATCTATATTCATTATTAATTTATTGAAAGTACCAATAAGTATTTTAGTTTGTTTTTTTACTTTTAATCGTAATTATTGAGGGAGGCTCCTAACAGGTTAGGATGCTTATGAATACGAGCAGAGTCATAACACACATAGTGGTCCTGAGAGCTACCTGCCAGCATAACGAATTTAAAATGCTTCAGCCCATCATGTGTAGACAATTTGTAAAGGTATCCTTGCCTAGGACGCCCCTAATCAGACATGCTCATCTCATTGATGCTGTCGAATTTATGCCAATTGTTCAAGTACCACAAGCCCGCTCCTATTATTTGGGAGTTGTGGTATGGATATCCTAAGTGAGGAGTGCTTAGTGTGATGTAGGAGTAGAAGAGAGGAGCCAACACTGCTTACATGTGTGGGAGGGCAGCTCGAATGATGAGACCCCCGAGGGAGTGTCCGATAAAGGAGATCCTTGTTATCTTAGACTTTGCTGTACTGACGTAATAGAGCAATTCACTAGCGAGATTTATACCCATAGTCTCGAGAGGCTTATCAGTTTTTCCTTCGTTAACGCTACTCGTCAAGACCTAGACAATGCCTGTAAACTTACTTTACAAAAAGTCTCTAAAAACTTAGAAATCCCTTCTTGTGGCTTGGAATCCATGAACCAGCACGACTAAGTGCTGGCCATTAGCATTGTTTGTTCCAATGACATTAGAACGAGTCGATGCAGTGTATTTAGGGCTCACAGAAGAGGAAAATATAGATGTTTGTGGTTTTAGGGAGAATTTTTTCTCCTTTTGATATATTTCATGGTAGAACATCGGAGTTTTAGCAGGGTCAAAAGAATCACAGACGCTCTAGATTATTGCTCGGGGTAACTGCGATTAATTGTTGTGTCGCCTCTATTCTTGTGATTTGCTGAGGTAGAATTCTCTATTGTCTTCTGCGAGAGTGAGATCAGGAACAGTATACACTTCAGTGAAGACGTTACTTCTAATTTTATTGCGGCTCGCCAAATCGTAGGCCTGCCGCTCAATATTTATGATAGCTTCAGGACGGGAGAGAATGAGTGCTAAATATTTTTTCCAGGCTTCGAAGCAGATTGCCTTTAAGGTCAGCAAATCTTGGATGATAAGGTCGAGAATGTGTATCCTGACCTGCCTCGAGGCAGAGCTCCTATAATTCCCCAGAAACTCGATTTAATTCTGGATAGCTTTATTCTCGAAAAATTGAAGTCGCATCTGCGGTTGTGTATAGTATTGCTATTAACACACAGTTGAGTATTGAAACAATTTTTGCTGGAGGCAGTCAAACTCGACCTGGATGAACTGTCTACAGAACTCATAGAAGCGACGGGTCTCGTCCTTGCGGAAGCCCATCGTTACATTCTCGAAGTAGTCGTAGAAGTCAATGAATTTGGGCTCTGATGATCGTTGATTTAGGTTGCTGCAAATGAATTTCAATTATAATGCCATAGCATGGTAAGTAGCCTTGACGATGCAACCTTAGCAATCGTTGAAAGAAACAGGTATATAACCAGAGACTCGAGTGGCTCTTGCGATGACGCATTAATATTCAGAATAGACTTCATACACAGATAATTCCTATATGAAAAAATAATTAAAAAATAATATGTGGTTAATGTAGGAGTCGAAAAAATAAAAAATAGAAGTATATGTTATGGAAGAGGAAAATACATTAAAATGTGTATCTGGACAGAACAGCATCGTGAAACGACATCTAAACTCGGCTTCTCTTAGCGTCTCGACCGGTACATGTGTCCGAAACAAACATACTTATTGAATCAAATGTTCTTCTTTGGCATATTGTAGTCTGATGGGCGCACTATGGTAGGCCGGATCGTGAGCCTCTTCTTCATCGAGCATGATGCTTCCCTGACTCATTGGTGAAGCACGTGGTCCTCTGATTAATTAGAATGGTGTGCATAAGTGAACCTGTATTTAGAGTGTTTATTGCCTTCAAATACATAATTTCAATTAAATTTCTTTTATGATTTTGTATATAACCACTTTTTTTTACAGTATTAAGAGCATCGAGATAGAATAAGCTCACTTTGATACGACTGATACCTTGCTGACGGATACAGCCGTTGATTAGAGAGTGTATATGGATAGCTATGTCAACTGCAGCTGTCAGGCTCATTTCTATAAAGTTATTTAAGTTTTCCTTGGTTTGACTTATCGACTTGGAGGTTATTATGGTTTCTGTATTTTTATATTGCTTGTTAAAATTTTTCTTATTTGTTTTTTTTAAATAACAACCATTTTTACAATTTTTTAAAATTCTCTTGAAGTTCACAAAAATAAAATAAATATTGAGAAACGTTTTTTAGGGTGATTGATAAATTTCTATTTTTATAGTTTATTGTAAAGTCCCATAGTTTTATTAGAATAAGTTAATTCTATTTTCAGATCGGTATGATATAGTGATATTAAATATTAGTACTATATATATACACATTCCCATTCCTTGAAATGAATTTATATAACTAACTATCTACATGTGTTTTTTAGTAAATTTAAATTAGTTTCTATTTTCCAATATATTATTTGTCCTGTCGAATAATCTATGGTAAAAATAATCATATTTTCACGCATAAACCAAGTCGGAGGATGAATAATTTAACTTAATGCATTCCAATATCATTTCGTTTTAAGTTTTGAAGAAGCTACTTATTTATTCTTATTATCTTGTTGTCCGTTCGACTGCTCAGATCTGACTATTGCAAGCTGCACCAATATCATCAAGATATCCACGAAAAACATCAGGATATGGCCATTTTTCACACTCTCGAAGTTGGAGCCCCGGTTTTATTTCGCTCCATAAAGGATGTCGTGCTATTTCGAAGCCACGTTTACGAAGATCCCTCCCATTCCCAGAATCCCGAATAATAAAGTTGAGGTCAGTATTTTGTTTTTAACGTGTACTACTTGCACAACAAGCCCGAGGACCATGAGTAGTATAATTCCGTTGAAGAAGATGACAATTTATTTATTGAGGATGAGATTGACGTGGAAGTAGTTATAGAGAGCGTCCATTTGGTCAGCAGTGGCTGAACCAAATGTCACTTGACGATCTTGGGCGAGATCAATCAGGAGAACTCCTCCGATGACTGATAAACCAATGAGAGTGATAAGGGGGCTTAACATTTAATTTTTTAAAAAATCGGTATCTTTTTTCTTTCTTGTGAATTAGTTATATAAAAAGTAGAAATCTATATAAATATGTTAAGATTAGTTAATAGAAGTTATATATAATAAAATATTAGTTGTAACATTTCAAAAAAAAATATGATACAAATATTAGACGTAATTTTAAATAAGGAATATCAATCAATCACTATTTAATGATAAAATCTTTTCAGATACAAATATGATATCATTATTGTCTTTTTGTCGGGTGCCTGCCGACTCCAATGTTTAATAAATTTTTGAAATTGGACATAAATAAATACTAGAAATCTATACCATTTATAATGTAATAGTGTGTTTTTGTGTATTTGATATCTAAGTGATTCAACTATATCTATTCCGCATAGTGTTGAATAAAAACATGTGTTTGATTTCGGGCGAACGTTTCTTCAAATAAGTGACGATTTGTTCCTCATTGACGTCGTCGTACCTTTCGTGTTTTTTATTTTTTAAGATTATAATACATTAATAACCACCTCCACTCTTGTGCATCACATTCTCACTCCTTGCAGCATTATCCGACGACAACACTCGTTTTGACAACCTCGAATACAGAAATTAACTTTACTATTTTCCCTAGAGCATAGCCTACAGTTCATCTTTCAGACTGCTGTTTTATTTTGACAGTGAGACTATCGCTTCCTCCATCTCTGAGATTTTCCTCCTATGTTCTTACTAAACCCGCCGAAAGTCTTCAAAATTCGGAATCCCACTCATGTCGATTTCCATGTTATTTGATTCCATGAGTCCCCTTGCGAAATCTGTTTGGTTATCGCGAGTTAACAATATTTAAAGTTCTTTATTAGCCTCTTGCGCCTTTTTCAAGGATTTCTCGAACATTTTGAGTTAGTTTCGGAGCTTCTCGTTTTCTTTGATGAGGAGCTGGTTGGACAAGTCTTTGCTGTTTTTCTATTTGATTACTTCTGCGAATAGGGCGCAGACCTGGATTCGCAATTCTGCGAGTATGCTTGGAGATATCATTATGTGATGATGCTTGGTTTGTTATAGTTTTGATTATGTTTATTTTTCGAGGTAAAATATCTTTTTATTGACACAGAATTATTTCCAATCAGGCACTTTAATAATATATATATATATGATATAGCGTGTCAAAAATTGATAACAAACAATATTTATGTCATTTTTCACAAAGTAGGATTATTTCATTTAGTTAATCTCATTTATAAGAATAAAGTGAATACTTTATTGTTTATTTAAATATATTTAATTTTGGATAAGAATGTATTTTTTAAAAAAAGAAATATTAGTAATATTATCTTTATATTTTTTAAAAAAAGTGTAATATATTGTGTATCTATTTTTATATGTAGTCAATCAGTGAGATGATCATAATCTTTAGAAGATCCGCTCCAGCCTGTCTATTTCGTTATGCTCAAATTTTACAATGCCCTTGATGATGCTGTCGGTAGATTCCTTCTGCCTTAACATACTCAGATACTTCTTATTTTCATGAGCAAGTCTGTTCTTATTGTTGATGGCTTCGTCGTAAGCGAGCTGGAGGGTCTTGTTTTGTTAATTGAAATTGTGCTTTTCGAGGTTGAACTCAAAGAGAAACCTGTTGATCTGGGCTTCGTGGTCCTCCTTGGCTGCTCGAAAATTCGTGGAGAGGTCAGCTATTGTCTTCTCGTCGAGTTTCTGTCTTTCTTTGTTCCTGACGAGGTTTTATTTTTGCTCCAGCAATTGGAGTTCTTTAGCTTCGAGTTCTTTTCGCAATGCTTTGATCTGCGATTTCATTCGAAAGATAAGCTTTGAGAAGTCCTCCTCCATAAATTGAGTGGAAGTGTCGCGACTCTCGAGTTATGAGCGCAGCGACTGATTTTCGACACGCAACCTGTCAAACTACCCATGAATCTACTGGATTCTCTCTTCCCGGATGTTGACGATTTCATTCATGGCTTTAACTCTCGTTACGAGCTCCCCCGCCTGCCGTTCCGCGTCGAGCCTAGCCTAATTCACCTTGGCTAACTCCACACCATACCCATTTTTTAGTTCGATGATCAAAGCCTCGTGTTTGGCATCAGCATTTTCGAACTGCTTCTGGCGGTCGTCGAGAGCATATCGCATCGCCATCAGTTCTTCCTTGAACTTATTTTTAGAGTCACTGAAGAGCACTTTGAGCTCCTTGACGATGGCGTTCTTGTCGTCGATGGTGTCGTTGTAGGCCATTTTAAGAGTGTCGAGTTCTGCTCTCAGTCGTTTATTTTCTGTGTCAGAGACACGATATTCTTTGTAGAGGTCATCGTACTTCTTTTTGAAGTGTGCTGATTCTTCCAGACCATTTAATTTTCCTGAAATTCGAAGTAAAGTTGCAATAATGTTTGGATCAAAAAGTTTTATTTTATTTATTTTTGTTACTTTCTAGAGTTTCGATAATCAAAGTTTTATTTTCCAATTCCTATTTCATTTGTTGGTGTTCTTGAGTCATTCGTTCAATCTGTGTGCTCATTAAATGATAAGTGGAAATGTATGGATATGTATATTTAGATTTTAAAGAATGGATGGATTACCTTTTCGCGTTGCTGTATGAGTTTCTGAAGATAGTTCTGCTAATGTTCGATGTCATTATTGAATTTGCGGAGGAGTGGGGAGTGGGAGTTGTCGGTAAGGAGTGCTAATCCATCCTGGATATCGTTGTCGTTGTTGGTGGACAGGCTGTCTCGACTGTACTGGTGTTTATTGGTGCGATTTTCCATATTTTTTTTATTTTTGCTTAATTTAGTAAATATATATATATATATGGATTTATATTCTATAAAATGTTTTAGGTATAAGTTTAAAATATTTAATATATACTAGGTTTGTAAAATATGTGATGTATTCATATTGAAATGTATATTTATATTTTCTAGAAATCAGCCAAACTCCAATATTATCATTAGATATTTATACATAGATTGTATAGATTCGATATTTATATTATATTTTAATAAAATTATTTATTCTATATACTTTTTAAATGCCTATCTATATATATTAGGATGTCTATTTTTTAAATATGTGTCTATATATATTTTCAAGCCTATTGACTTTTTGGAATATTTTTATAACACATTACTAGCAGCCAGTTTAAAAAAACATAGTAAAATATTAATATTCAAAAACTATATTTTTTAAAAAAAGTATATACATTTTTATAACCATGCGAAACCAAGAAGATCCAATAGAAATATTCAAAAGAGAAGTTGAAGCGAGATGTCAGCAGACCTTCAATTAGATTAATAACAAAAACTAAATTACCAAAACGTAACACATACAAATATAGAGCCATAATAATATTGTTTATTTCAAAATAATACAACAGTTTAATAGCAAATCTTACCGAAGGAGTCAATCGGCAAACCCGAAGAATAGAAAACCTAGGCAGCAATATCGCCAATCTACAAACCAGCAGCCACAATATCAATACTCCTAAAGGGGAACTCCAGAGAGAAATACAACACACCATCGATGACAAAGAAACCGAACTCAACCAGGCAGTTCAGCAGATCCTCTCCAGACTCCAAAGCTTTGAAGATACCATCAGAGGCATCCCAAGGTTGGAAACACAGCCGAAAAGACTCAAGCAGCTTGACGAATCCTTATCAGAAATACAAAACCAAATCAACTCCCTTTCTGCTTTCTCCCCACAAATGCCCCGATCCCCCATTGACTCTAACCTCCATTACGAAGAGCAGAAGCGAGCACTATAAGGGGAAATCGGGGTTCTTTAACGCATCCTAGACCAAGAACGAAATGACCTCGGTGAGACTACCAAATAACTGGAGAAGAACCTGGAAGTGTATAGGTCCAGCATCGAGCAACCCATCACAACTTTTCAAGTTAATCTAGCCAAGCAGAACCAGGAAAACTAAAAGATACTGAAAAGTCGTCTGAATGCTTACGCCAATCGCATCAAAACCACTCAAAACACTCTGCAAACAGTCGCCAACCAGTTGCAGGAGCGCAGGAGGATGGTGTCAGAAGGGGAGAAAAAAGTGGAAGAAGGAATGGCTAGTCTAGGACTCGGCATCAATTGGGTGCAATCAGAAATTGGGGCGCTGGAGGTCCAGCGATCCAATCGATTACAAGTCGCCGGCAACGAACTCGACGCCACAGTCGAACGAATGCTGAAGGACACCGCTCAACTCACCCAGCGAATCGAAGCTCTGCGGGGAAAATATGACGAGGAAATCAGGAGGTGCAAAGCCCAAGCTACAGTTAATAACCAGCAATTTAAAAACTTTAATTTTTGACTTTAAATCTATTAATACTATTATTATTATTATATTTTTAACTGGGAAGGAGAAAGAACTAAAAAATAATTCTGTTTGCTATGGTATGTGTGGTGTGTTTTTTAAAACTATAACTGCCTTGACACTCTTCTGTTGTAATCACGATTTTAAAATAATGGGGGAAATAATCCGTGATTGTTTATTGAGTTTCTGCCAATAACTTGGGTCAAGGCAGCTACTGTTCTTGATCAGGCCACACAACCTGTGGTTTACTTAAGGAGCATTTATTTACTTAATTGTCTAATTCATAATCACTGATTTCGAGAATGTCCTCCTCGAAGATGCTCTTGCGGCGCTCTTTGTTTCTTCTGTCCAGTATTGAGCGTTCCGATGAGGTGCTGGTAGCTGGGGACAGAGGTGGTGTCGATGTCTCCTTCTCCAATGAAATGGACGACAAGATGAGCTGCGCATATTTCTTTTGAATTTGTTTTCTCGAACGGTGGGGAAGATAGTTCATGATTAGGCTATAATCTGAACCATACTTAAGTGAAATCTATAATGTTTTGAAATAAATTGACATATTGATATATTTTTTCAATAATTTATTGTCCATTTATATCGTAATGTGTGTTTTTTCCCTATTATTTATGTTTTACCTCTTGGATTATCGTTTATTAATGTGCTGACCATTGTTTGGTTTCGACTCGAATTTTATTATCGTGTCCAGGCTTCTTGTAGGTTTCAGATTTTGAAATAGGATTTGAGCCTCTGTGCTTTCTGGGCTTTATTTAGTTGACGATATCAGCCAATGTTTCTCTCATGATTGATTATAAACAAATACGAATCTTTCGAATGGTTTTTAATATTTTTTATTGATATTAAATATTATTAATTAAAAAAAAATACACAGGAAATTAATTTCAAAGTTTTCATTTTATTGAGACTGGATAAATTGGAAAATCAAAAAAAAATCCATCAATCGAATTGTTATTTTTTATATCATTAAAAAACTCTAAATATTTTAATGGATGATTATTAAAAAAAGTTATTTTTTAAATATATAAGATAGACATTTTTTTCTAATAAAACACATAAAGATAATCAAAATCACTGATCATCTGTAAAACAATTTGCTTCCACCATAGAAATGATTCTTCAACCTAGTACTCATGGATTCAATGTTTTGTCTCCCAAGAATCTCAATGCTAAGCAGTTTAGTGGCCAGTTTAGCACCTTTAGAAAACATTACTCCCCCGGATCGACCCACGACTCAGAGCAGGACAAGAGAGAAGGTGCATTAAGCTTAATGAGTACCGCCACGCCTTTCACCACCAATTATAGCCAAAGCCAGCCCTTCACCCCAACCAGCACAAACCAATATTATACCCCGTTCACCCCACTCCCGCCTCGAGAAATAATGCTTCGAGACATCAGAGATCTGGATAAAAAGATTCTGGAACGGCAGATGTCTTGCGACAATCTATAAAGCCAATACCGCATTAAGGTTTCGACCTACCTGCATAGGGTAAAGACTCTCCGATTCGATTTGACGTTATTACAGTCTGAGCTCGATTCTAAAAACGAAGTACTTGACAAGAATGAAAGCGAGATCAGCACTTTCGAGACGAATCGGGACAAATCCAGAAGCATTATAGGGAATTTCAATGCTATGTGATTTTTTAGCAAAAAGTGATGTTCTACGTTACATTTGAATATTGATTGAGCCTGGGTACTATCTTCCGGGTATAATAGTATGTTTCTATTATGTATTATTTAATGTATGTATAGATATACATGATTTTATCAATGATTTTTGGTGGTCAATTTTTATATATTCTTTTGCTAAAAAAAATAGTTAGTTCTTCCATATAGATATCATGTAGGGGCAAATCTCAGACAATACAAAAAATTATTGGTTTTTACCAAAAACAATAGTTTAAAAATAAATATGTATGGATATCTATTGAAAAATATATTAAAATTACATCTATTAAGTAATAAAAGTTAAACATATATAGATATATTTTAAAGTTTATAAAGATATTCGAAATATTTTTGTTAGTATTAATAAAAAAATACCAAAATCGAAAGTCGTATCAGTTTCAACAACACTTCGCAGCTTCAAAATGTACTATAGTACCTCTGAACCATACGTATAAAAAAAGAAAACAACACTCAACTATCAATCCATAATCATTTTTCACAAAAACGTTCCACATAATTCTTGATAAACCATATTCCCCTTTCCTGTTTTTTTATTTATTGCTTCAAGAAAAACTAAAAAACATCAATCACCCAGTTCCTGGTGGATAATTCGGCATACGACTGTACGCCTAAAAACTCCTACATAGTTGCGATCGACAGCGAGACGACGATTGGGGAAGCCATCCAGCTGCTGTTATAATATAAAAACGAAGAAGTCCTCATGTGGGACAGTCAGGCCATGAAATGGACCTTTCTCTTCTCACTTGCAGATGTCATTAGATTCGTATTGTTCGCGATCAAGTCCCTACTTCAACACGGAACTATAAGTACTCAGATGCCAAACATCTCATCTCATCTAATCTATATATAATAATAATAATAATAATAAAGATTTTAACGCAAACACATTTCGGAAACTGAGTGAAGATCGTATTGAATCATTCCATATATCTCCAATGGAGGTGGAGGAAACCAATGTGGAAAACATACCCAGTAGGCATTTAGCTGAGGAACATGTGTAGTGCTCGATGGAAGAAGAATCGCCCATTTCGGCCAACGGGATACAAAATGTCTCAGTCTCCGCAGAAAATCGAAAGCTACTCATTGAAGCGATAGATACCGTGACTGTCTGGAACTTCATGAACAAAGTATACGATGTACAACACCTTATCCCTCTTTAAACAACATAATTACTTTGATATTTTTAAGTAAAAAAAAAAATAGCAAGAATAATATTAATAACTAATTTAAAAAAATTAATAATAAACAATTTCATAAAATAAAATAAAAATCCTTAAACAGTATAGGCCCAAACATTCGCCCTCATAACTGTCACCCTCGAAACTAAACTTTCTGCAATCGTCTTGAAAATGCTGACGGGCAAGATCCACAGAATAATAGTCGAGGAAAAACTCTCCAAAATGTTTACTTCTATTCTAAGTTACAAAGACATTCTCTTATTCTTGCTGAGATCAGTGAACCAGGAGTTCACAAACACCTCCGAATACAATCTGCCAATTGGAATGCTGATTGAATCTAGAAAGTCCAAAGAGAGCACGATCAGAGGGGACCGGAACGTGTGGGAGGCTTTCGATGCGATGATCAACAAGAACAAGACCTTCTGGCTGAACGTGGTCGATAGCAACAATGTGTACCTTTCTACTCTGTTCCGCGAGGATTTTTTAATAATTGCGGAGGGCTGGAACACCGACTTGTTTTCTGTGCCTATCTCTTAGTTCATCAACTTGAAGAACAAGAGGGTTTAGAACTAGACGATTCCTGACTACCACCTGTTTCGACCTGAGGAGACGATAAAGCAGATCGTGGAGAAGATACTTATGTGTCGACGGAATACTCTGATTTGGGTGGACGAGAATGGAAAAGTAGAATATACACTAGGTCTTTCTGAGCTCTTCAGCTTATATATTTTCTGAGTTTTAGTTCGTTTGAGGTTGTAGATATTTATCTATATGTCATATAGTAATAATTATATATTGTGATTTATTTTTTGCATTCATACCTTCTTAGGAAACAATTCCCTAAAATGTGTCTCTTTGTTTATATATATATGTATATTTTTATCAATTCTTATTACTTTTTATAGATGATAAGATTTTAAAATATAATTTTTTTAGAAATAAATCAGTTAAAATATACATAAATTATAGATTTAATTTCAATATCGTATATTTGATTAATCATTTTTTTATTATTATTAAAGCACATACTAAAAATACATACATGGATCGTTAAGTATTAAAGAGACCACAGACCGAAAATGTTGCGGGCAATATCGAATAATTAGGAGTGACTAAGATTTCCGACGGTCTCTATATTGGGGACTAAATCGCATCAAAGGTTTAGAAAAAATAATAAAAAAACAACACAAACAAGTATCATTATTATTTTTATTATTGTTTTTTTTATACTCCTCTCTATATATATATAGATTATGAGCCTAATTTTGTTAGATTTTATATATATATGTTAAATATTACTTTTTTAAATACTAGGATATTGATACTATCGTTCATAACAAAATAACACATATCGTTAACTGTGCATCTGACATCGTGCCTAACCACTTCGATTTCTGCGGAGTGAGATATCTTGCCTTCCCGGTCGGCAGCGATCTCGAACTCTTGCAGACAGAAGCGGAAGGGAAAAGTGTCTGTTTGGAGATCGAAGACTTTGTTCGCTAAGCACAATAGATGGGCGAGAGCTGCATGATCCACACAGATAAAGGGTACAGCCTCCCATTTAGCATACTCGCTGCGTATTTCATGGAGAAGCATTCCTGGTCGCTTTACAAAGCTCTGGAGTTCCTGCATTCTAGGGTTCCGGGCGTGGAGTTGAAGGCCGCCCACTTCCGTCAGCTAAAACAGTTGGAGATCAGGCTGAGACAGGGTCACCAGAGAACCTTAGCGACAGGATGGGATGTACGGCCTGAAGAGCATGAGGAACTTATCATCAGAAATACTTATTTAAACAGTTTATCAAAAAATGGTAATAGGGATGAAAATAATAACCAAAATTTCACTGATTTCAATGTCGATGAGCAACGAAATCAAGCTCATCTGATTGCCAACCCAAGTCTATTATACTCTAGTAGCTCTAAAAGCAGTTCGTTCCATGATAATAACAAATATAAGGCAATGAAAACTGAAGACGCCAGCAAATAAGAACGAGGAAAATCGATCAGCTGGAAGCTCGATATGAACTTAAGCAACCTTGTTAATCAAAAGAAAAACAGACCTAGTAAGAACAAAAACTAGACCTAGAGCCACCAACTAAAATCAATATTAAAAAATGTTCCTATCCCCCTCAACTTTGAATGCTATCGTAAAATCAAAGATGAGATTGGTCGAAAGAGCAATGATCAGAAACCTGCTTCTGAGGACCAGAAAATGTTTTCGTCTCTTGAAACAGAAAAGCATAAAAACAGACAGCCCACAAGCATGAAAGGATCTGCCATAATACAAACTCAAAAATCGCACAAGCCGATGAGTCAGATAACGCTCAAACAGCAATCAAATAATTCCTCTGATGAAACAAACAATAACAAGAAGGTCATTCGCCTCTTTGCCAATGTCAATAAAGCAAATAATCAGCCAGAAGCCGGCAATCCAAGCAACAAGCCACCATCAAAATCTGCAATGATTGCAACAACAAAGGCAAAGGATACCATCCATTTCGATAATGGTAGCTATATCACTCTACTTAAGAAGCCAGCAAGGGAAAAAACACACTGCGAACGATCGTCAGTGGATAATAAAAGCAATAAAAATAATCAGAATGAGAGTCCGAATCCTCTCTCCAAGGCGTCGGTTGGGAAAAAAGCTGGGGAGAAAGGTATATTAAAATAAAAATCTACGAAATCATAGACTTCTGAAATTATATTTCGACCCCCAAAACCAGCCACGAGCAATCTTAGCTCTAACAGTACAGCCTACAACTACCCACCTTTCATTACACTCTTTAAATCTCAATCCAATATACCTGGAAATATGAATTCAAGTAAACCAGCCCCACGAATGGAGAGGGTCAAGATAGATATTAGTGATGATGACAGCGACTTTAGCGCAAGTAAGAAGGTCAGAGACACACTGTCTCCTTCGCAAACAATTAATAAAAAAAGCAAAAACAATCATACTATCCCAATTAATAATAATGCTTTAAGAGTGTAAACGGAAGGAAATATCGATAAATGCGAAGAACAAATACTTGATACTTATTAGTATCATCCTCATCATCAACGGATACTGACCTTCAATTGTGAATCTAATACTCTTCCCGTCAAGCATCTAAAACTCAAAAACTATTCTGATTAAATGAACACTCCATCACAATCTCAATCTCACTTCACCAGCAAGAATCAGCCTTAAAAAAATGGTTCATTGGACAACAAGAAAACTCTTGACCATTCAAGAGGAAAATAGAATCACAAATATCATCATAAAACCCTCCCGATACCTAGCTCCCAGCCAAGCAGAACAACCCACGATCAAATTAAAAATATCAAGGTGCGCACAAGCCCCACGGAAATAGAAATCAACAAGGCAGTCGCACCTAGCAGCAACGAATAATAGAGAACGCGAGTAGCATTGAGTCTCAAACCTGCAAAGCCTCCGCTATACAATCAGCCGTATTCATAATCTAATAAACGATAAATGTAATATGTGAATGAGAATGATACGAATCACATCAGTAATAATGAAGCCAAATCGAGAGATTCGACTCCTGTCATTAAAAACAATAGTCAGGAAAATATGGTATTTAAAAGAAAAATCAATAATTTTGTTAGTGCAAATACAAGTTACCAGGCGGACTCACCCGTTCAGTTAAGTAAAAAAATAACAATTTATACTTATTTACACATATATACATACACGCTTTCAAAATATATAAATAAACTAATAGAATAGCAACACCATAAAAATAATCCATTGAATTTATCTAAATAAAGAAATCCTGTGGCTAGTCAATTGAATAACCAACATGCTAATAATTTACGAGAAGCTAACTCCCTCATCAATACTTTCTTATTAGGAGGTCGCATTCAACCCAAACGAAACGGATGAGGATCAGATTCAACTTAACGATACGATCATTTGATAATTTTCACAGATTTATACTATATATATATTTGTTTGTTTAAATAGATGTATAGACTATGTTTAGACAATAATATGATAATTGTATATAAATAAATATCTGGAACAATTATTAAAATTAACGAGCGATATAAAAAATATGGATTCA